>LZPO01097179.1:198125-225105 GCA_001675575.1 Neotoma lepida | reverse complement strand
TTTCCACCATGTGGGGCCTAGAGACTGAACTCTGGTCATCAGATTTGGTGGCAAGTACCTTTACCCAACTTTATTTTTCTGTTTTTTGTTCTTTTGTTTGTTTTTGTTTTTTTGAGACAGAGTTTATCTCTATAGCCCTGGCTGTTCTGGAACTCACTCTGTAGACCAGGCTAGCCTCAAACTCAGAGATTCATCTGCCTCTACCTCCCGAGTGCTGGGATTAAAGGCATAACGCCACCATTGCCTGGCTATTTTTCTATTTTAAAGAGATTACAAAAAAAAAAAAAAATGAGGACCCATGGACTATATGGAAAGCTAAGGTTTATGCTGCTTTTCTCTCTCTTTACCAAAGGATGCTTGTGAAAGCTGAGCTGTGAGCTACGGGCTGCAGCAGGACACAGTAAGTATGAGGCTCCCTTTGCAGGTGTAGGTAGATGCTGATAGGAGCTGCAACCCTGAGCCTTGGAAGTGTCACCTCAGTGTCTATTTTGACACAGAGCCATGCTCCCCACCTCCATGCAAGGCTGTCCTGCTGGTTCCTTTCCATGCTGTTCCCTGCTGTGTGTCACTTTGCGTGCACAGGCTCGGTGGCACCATTATCACACTGACCCATTGTGCTGACCCATTGTGCGTTAGTTACTAGACCTTCCCATGACCTATTCCTTTTGGTATCTGCCTGTCTCAAGAATAGGGCAAGGACGCTCATTTTTCCTTTCACTTAATCTTTTCCAAAGTCCCCAGAGATTGAGACCTGTCTACATTTTGCAGATGAGGTACCAAGGNCTACNAACTTGCCAGAATAGCTTTCCTGTGGNCATACAGCTGATGAGTGGAAGCCCAGAATATAATTTGCTACCTTTGATGGCCAGGTGGACCCTCTTAATGGCTGCCCTGTGTGCCCTCTTTGTACACGATGGAACAACTTCCCTCAGTATTTACTGAGAAAGCTAAGATGTTTTTATGTGTAAATTGTGTCAAGTGGATATTTTTGTAAGAGGGTGTTTTGGTATTTCAGCCCNAGGAAAAATAGTAGAAACCTAAACATGACAGTCTGCAAATCGTTAGATTTTCAAAGAATGAAGGTGTGATTTTTCTTTTTTTGCAAGGGTGTTAATTAATTTCTGACATGGCCAAGTGCCAGAATAGAGCTCTGATGTCAGTTTGAAACCTCATCTCTTAGGTCTGGTGCTTCAGCTCATGCTGTGGACTGCTGTTTCTCTGTAACAAGAACACTGTCCAAAGAGCAAATAGTTTGGCATTTTGTGGATACCACTGTCTTGTTTTAGGCATTGAGGTCTGCTCTAGAGAGCAGGCAGGTGAATGTGTGAACCATGTGTCGGTCTCTGCTGCTGCTTCATGTTCCAGATTGCGTCATTTGGCTGGGGTTGAGGCTAGATTGCTCCTGTCCTGGGCATGGCATCTCCATCAGGCCAGGCCAGGTATCAGGGTGCCAGTGCAAGTGAAGCAGTCACACTGTCTGNCCTATGNTCTGGAGACATTTGCATNCTGCACATACTCAGTTTCTAGGACAAACCTTTCCAATAGCCAGTCAGGGCTCCTTGAATCAGGCTTACGTGAGGGAGAAAGCCACCAGCCACCCTCCCTCCAGCTCCCTTAAAGAAGTGGCCATGGGGAAGGCTCTAGGGGAGTAGGCCAACCTGTACATGGAAGGTTAGGGGTGGGAGCAGCAGAGCATCCAAGAGGAGGCCCTAGAGGAGGAGGAAAAAGAGAGTATCTGTCATAGACCAAGCCTAGAGCTTACCAAGTAGAGTAAGGCCAGCAAGCCTCAGTGTTTCTTCATCAGTCTGTGCCTCCCCACCTCTGGGAGGCTTTTTACCTGCATCTGAGGCTCAGCCTCAGGTCTTCATGTTACAACATAAGCACTTTACTGTGATATTTCAGTTACCCCAGAGAGAGCACTCTTGGCTGCCAGCCTGTGCTGCTCCTGGGTTGAATTTGTCTATTTCTTGACCTATCCCCTTCCAGATGTTCTGCAGGTCTGGGGAAATAGGGGCTGTGGATTAAAGCGGATGGAGCTCTGGGCATTTCAGCTCCATTAGAGGGCATTCGCAGAGCCTGTGTGGGTGGAGACATGTTCCTGTGGCTCATGCCTGGAAGCAGAAGCCTGGAGGAGGCAGGGCAGTCTCTGTTGAAAGAAGGGAAGCTGTAGGTGGCTCTTACATCAACCTTCTTGTTGCCATTGCTTGACTCTTCCAGACCCTCTGAGGGTTATCACTGGGTTAGGACCTGGAGTCAAGCTTCAGAGATGTCCNGAGGCTAACTTTAGCTGCTGGTGCATTCTTGAGACTNTGAGGACTGACCAGGGACAGCAGTTTCAGGAGAGGCTGGGAGGGTGGTGGGGTGGGACAGAACAGTTATACTTGTTTTTGCTTGCTCCANTCAGCTGATCTGCCAAACAGTGAGGCCCTAGCTCAAAGCCAGAGCAGTGAAGGAGAGGAAGGACTCTTGGTGGTGCCCTCGTCTCTTCCTGTCGATATAGTCCTTGGGGCTCACACACAAGATGGCTACCTTCACAGAGGTGCATTACTGAGCTAAGATTCTACAAGACACAAGTGGGATCAGATGGAGCACCACTCGAGTGACTTCACATACTCAGGAGACCAATAGGCCTTCACTAACTAAGGCTGGTCAGCTATTTAAGAAGAGGCAGCAAACTATGAACNAGTTGTCCCTTCTCCCATTAGCATTAGTGTTTGTTTGTCTAGTGTTTGGTGATGCACACAAAGCCACTGCTGTAGGTAAATGTGTGTTCATGTCAGTTGTTATTTATTTATTTTTAAATTATATATNTGTGTGTGTGGCTGTGTGAGGGTCTGTGCATGGAGGCCAGGGGCATTGGGTTTCCACTGGAGCTAGAGTTAGAGGCTGTTGGGAGCTTGCTGTCCTCTGCAAGTGTACCACTGCTGAGCCTTCTCTTCAGCCCCCGGTCTCATAATATTTATGCTGTCTGTCTGAGATAGAGATCAGNACGTTCTACNGAGTCCAGTCTCCTGCNTCTGTACTCCCCTTCCTCCATAACTCTTCCCATAAAAACCATCTGTTCCCAGTTCTAGTTGCAGTGTNGACGAGGGNGTGCACAGCCTGGATGTACAGGCTGTGCTTCTGTGACTCCTGCCCATGTGTTTTGTTTGTTTTTGTTTTTGTTTTTGGTCTTCTAAGTAGGCAGGACTTAACAGCTTGTTATTATTGAGGCTTTTAAGAATGTTGTACTTCATTTTCACAGACACTTCTCTTTCGTATTTTAAATCGGTATTTAACCAAGACAACACATANCTGGTNTAAATGGGACTTGNCAGTTGAGTGGAAGCAATGGGTGGACTTAGGACTTGGGCTCAAATATTGGTGGGATTCATNTTTNCAGAGGAATCAGACAGCTCTGTTGGGATATTGATACTGTTTCTATAGAGGAAAATTTTGATGTATAATCATAATGTCTGTGTCATGATTTTATTGTCATCTTGTTCCCCCAGGTGACTCTTGATGGTATTACTCAAAGTATAAAATATAACTCTAGAGGAATTTCAGACAGTTGATATGCCAGTGCCGACATCCGCATCTTAAGTCTAATAATGCAGTTGCTNTTGCTGTTTCTTCCCCCACACTCATGCTGTTATTTTTAACCTTAGCTATGCTTACATTTTTGTTCTTTGTTAAGACAACTAGGATTTATTTTTACCTACTTTTTTTTGAAGATTTATTTTTTATTTGTGTGTGTGTGTGTGTGCGCGCGCGCGCGCGCACTAGAAGATGCTAGAAGAGGGCATAAGGTCCCCTGAAGTCACAGGCAGTTGTAAGTGGCCCCTTGTGGGTGCTGGGAACCAAGCTTAGGTTCCACAAGAGCAGTAAGTACTCTTATTGTTGAGCTGTCTCTCCAGCCCTAAACAACTGGAACTCATAGGAAGCTGTCCACCCAGGGTATCCCAGCAGAGAACATCATCTGTGACAAGTGGTCCAAGGCCTTCAAGTGTTTNACAGAGCACCCAGCACAGTTCCGGAGATCCACAGGNACAGCTGTCCCTGTAAAGTGGGACTAGAGAGGGCATCAGTCACAGCCTTAGATCAGGTGGCAAACCCAACTGGAGGACTGTTTTGCCTGTGCTGATAGACCCAAGGGTGTGGATTGCTGGAGGAAAGGAGATGGTGGCAGCCTGGGCTTCTCCAACTCTAGAAAAGCAGTCCTTCAGAGTGTCAAGAAGATGGCCTTTCTTCCCCTGTAGGCTGCCTCTCAGGTTCTTTGTGTAGCAGCATTTCCTATGGAGGAGAGGGAGGGTCCTGCACTGTGGACTTGTCATCACAGAATCTCAGCCCACTCACTGTGGATGGATGTGGAGTCTGTCAGAGTAGGTACTATATTATAAATCACCCAGGAAGAATCTTGTAAAATCCCATGTATACCATCTGCAACTACAAGGAAGTAAATAATCCACTATTGGTCCNTTTTCACCCAAAACGGCCATTTTAAAAACGGAGCACATTTTTCTTGAAAATGTGTCTGTAGGTCCTAGTGTTGTCTACCNAGCTGAATGGCTTCCTCACTCTAGTGTGATCCTTTCTTTGCCCTAATGTTTTGGGACAGGCCGTCAGCACCTGTGGATACTAGCGTATCAGCTAGCATCCGGCTGGGGCCCCAAGCCCCGTTCTGTTCATGCTCTGTCCTTGCGTGCAGCTGTGTCTTGTTGGCATTAGATGTTTAAGTAAGTGCGACATCACCCTGCAATGGAATGGCTTCTGTTCTGGTTTTCCATGGTCAGCTCTNTTTTCTGGGGCCTTTTAGAGGAAGGTGTGTTCTTTGAAGATGAAAGATTCCCCCAGTCTCTTAATCTCTCCTGGTGGGTTTCAGACATTATAATGCTGGTGTAGAGTCTGTTCCCCATGGTTGAGATGTTTGTGAAAAGTAAAATTTGATTGTTTGCCAAGTTTTAGATTGAGTTTTTGGTGCTTTATTTATGACTTTTTGTATGTTGTATTTATGTTTGAGGAAACTTGTGTTCAATTCTTGTGAANCCTTAAGTTTTCCCATTGAATCCCAATTAATGAAAAGAGACTCTCAATGGCACTCTGACACTTCCTGTGATATTTGGGTACAGTTTGACCCAAATGTTTACCCAACATGTAAACTAAGTTTTTTTTTTTTTTAACTTAAGTGTGGAGACACACACCTGTAATCCCAGTACTTGAGAGGCAGAGGCAGGAGGATGGTTTGAGAGCAGTGGGACTCTATAGCAAGATGCCGTCTCGAAGTTAAATAAAATAAAAGGGATTTCTGTATCTTTTTAGTGGATTGAAACTTTGATTATGCCCTAAAATATCCTGGCTGTTACCAATACTTTATAATTTCCCATTTGCCATCTTTCTGTGNCCTTAAGTTTTAGAGTNATTTCTCAAAAAGAATGTTCCACTGACTAAAAACAATTTTTTATTTACCATGTGTGTTGGTGGGGGGTCAAAAGATGACTCTCAGGAGTTATTTCTCTGCTTCCACCTCTGTGGGCTCCAGGGATTGAACTCAGGAAGTCAGGCTTGGAGGCCCTCTCACTGGCCCAGTGTGTCCGTCTGGTAGTCTGTAGCTGATGAGTCAGCTCATCACAACACTGTGGTCATAGCAGGGTGTGGATTTCTGTCATCTGATGTGTATAGGCTTTGGGCTTTGCTGGTCTCTGTTCTTCTGAATGGTGTGAGCCTTGAGTAGCCCTTTCTTGCTTGAATTACTTGGTGCTTTTCTGCGCTTTTAAGTGGTTGTTCTTGAAGTTTATTGTTTACATTGAATGTAAAACTTANGTTAAATGTTCACTGTCTTCCTTCCCCCTGGTGTAACAAGTGAGAATGCNTCTGCACCCCCACCTCATACCTTGTTGGGCAGGTTTTAAATTTCACTTTTATCAACCTCAGAATTAAAGTTACTCATCTCATCATGTTGATGCATAGCTAGATNTTTTCTCAGTTGTTGTCATTTGGTCCTCTTAGCTGTAACTTGAGACCTCCCTTCTATGGTCACAGTGCCTGTTTTTGAGTATCTTAGAAGCTGCTTTCAGAGGTCTTTGGGAGCAATTCTTTTTTTTTTTATAATTTATATCTTTATTATTTCTACTATGGAGATGGTAGAATATATGGAAAAGAAACACAAAACTACTGATCTCTAACCATCTCTATGTTATACTCAGAGTCATGGTAACCTCCAGTGGGCTGTTTTGCTCCTTTGCTTGCATCCACTCACCCTGTAGACCTTGAAAGTCTCAGCTGTCAACGCTCCTTTTTTATAATTGGGAGGAATTCTGAAGCAGTATGCTGTCAATCCAGAAGCTCAACATTGTCAGCTTTGCTCTGAATGTGAGTCTCTGCTTGATTAACTGTTTATCTGTTTGTGTATTTGTTTTTAATGCATGGAATATTTTGGACTCATTCACAACAAATAGAACCCCAAAGGTATAATAGCTCTGATATAATAGAAGTTTGTCACCTTTAAAAAATATTAACGTGTGTGTGTGTGTGTGTGTGTGTGTGTGTGTGTGTGTGCAAGTCTGCACATTGTGGGAGAAATTCTTATACTTTGGATAATCTGAGAAAGCCTATGGTTCTCTTTTGGGTGTGGAGAGTTGAGACTGCCTATGTAGCCCAGGCTGGCCTGGAACTCACCTGCCCTTGTCTGTCATGTGGTGGAGAGACACATGCCCTTTTCTGTCATNTGTGGGCACAGTTACAGCCCGTGTTTCTTAAGCATCTGATTGTTCTGCTGACTAGACACACCTCTGTGCATCCTGGAGTGCCCTGTTCTGGACTCCTGTTCCTCTGGAGAAGCAGTCACAGGCTACTCAGGTCTGACTGTCTTCAGATTTGTCTTCCCTTTGAGGNTGTGCATTTTTCTGTTGGCTAGCCCAGGAATGGATTTGCTTTTAATTACATTGATCAGAAATTGTCCTGCTTCCTGTCCTGGATAATTTGTGTATCTCTCTCTTTCTTAATGTTTTCTGTAAAGATTCTGTGAAGTTCAGGCCTTTGCACCACGTNTTTTCCCTCTGTATCCCAATTAATTGTGTGGTAGCTGTCTCAGCACCNTGTTGCCTCAGTGTCGTCCTCTTCAGTTTTCTGTGCTGTACCCAATGCTTCCTTGACATCTTTATTACAATCAGTTTCAATCGCCAGGAATTAACTTGCCAAGTGAGATTTTTTAATGACTGTAATTTTTATTTCTAGATACTTCATTTAATTCTAAAACACAAACAAACAAACAAACTCCCCAAACCTCTGTTAAAACTTGGTAGCACTGTTCCTCGCTCACATTTGTATTCCAGCGCTCACTTAAACAAGCTTAAAATCAGTGTCTGAGGTCACGGGAGCTGCAGCTCTAGTCTGCAGTTCTTTGGCCAACTCTCACTCAAGGTCACAGTTTTGTTTGTGAGTTTTATCACGTTTCACATAAGCTCCCATCAGGTTGCTCTCCCTCTACAGGAATTGGGGGTGACTTGTGGGTGTGTTCTTCTAGCCACAGCATGTATTGGGTTCTGGAAAATGCCTGGGGCTGCCTACAGCCTAGGGCATCTCTCTCTCTCTCTCTCTCCCTCCCTCCCTCTCACCCTCTTTTACATGAAACAGAGTTATTACTTCTACATAAGCAGCAAGGGGCAACAGCAGCTCTGGATCCGTTGTGCATCAGTCTCTCAAGATTCAGGAAAGCTGCCAGAATCTGGGGCTGCAGCTCACTGTAAGACACTTCAGAAGGCTCCGGCTTCAATTCTCAGCAGAGGGAATGACAGAGAGAGAAGGGGTGGGAGGGAGAGGAGGAGGAGGAAGGGAGGGAGTGGAAAGGAGGGGCTTGAGAGGTTGAGAGAGAATTGAAGGAGCCTGATTGTGTGTGCCTCTTGTACTACAGCTGGAAGTAGCCAGCCCATCCAGGATTGCATTCCTCAGGTCAGGATCCAAACAGGGAAAACTTTAAAGGATACCAAATTTCCAAGGGAGAGAGGAGTAACTTAGGCTCCTACCAAGCTAAGACACTGTATTTCCAACACGTTCTTTTTTTTTAAATTAAAAATAGTTAAAATGTCAATGGATCTCATCAAGCACTGACTATGAAGATAAATAAGTAGTTGTTAGAAGCAGTATCAGTGGCAAGAGCACAGTTGAGAGCAGATTCCAGGGAGGTCTGGTGAGCAGAAGGGAGCGGGGAGGGACTGGTGAGCAGAAGAGGAGGGAGGACTGGTGAGCAGAAGGGGGGGAGGACTGGTGAGCAGAAGAGGAGAGAGGACTGGTGAGCAGGAAGGGGGGAGGACTGGTGAACAGAAGAGCCAGGAGCTCAGTCTTGAGTTTCCTCATCTGCAGTTCTGGTTCCTCCCTAATTTTTTTTTCTTCTGCTCCATCATTATTATTTTATTGAGATGGTGAAAACGTCTAAGTTGGTGGACTTGTAAACTTAGGGCTGGCAAGCTGTGTAGTTGTTAGAGCATGTACTGCTTACTCTTGCAGAGGANCTGATGTTGATTCCCAATGCCCCTGTTGGGTGCTCACCACCTACAACTTGAGGGCATCTGACCCCTCTGGTCTCTGAGGACACATACACTCATGTTCAGCCCCTCCCTCCNATATACACAATTAAAAGAAAATTTAAACTTTTAATCCAGATTTTGGGAAATTTCTGCTCTGATCTCATTGAATATATTTTATGAGCCTTTAGTTTTGATGTCACCTACTTCTTACAATTGGGTTCTTAGGTATCCTGACCTGTGTCCCAGAGCTTTTAGGTGCTGTGGTCACCCCCCCATATGACTGTTATTCATTATTATAGCATGTAGTAGTTTTGTAAAATTCAAATTTAACTTGGACTCACACTTGTTTTTGATACCTGGGTTTGGTATTTCCTCCCCTTGTTTTCCACCCCTGATTCTCTCTTCTGCTTGGTATGTTCTATTGATGCTACTTTCACTGTGCCTGTTCTTCCGTTGAGTTCTTCATTCCTGTATCAGTTGCTATGACAAATACTTAACCTCCCCAGAGGAACTCCCCTGTACCACAGTGGATAAACAATCTGCTGCAATAATAGTAACCCTGCTTAAGGAAGGAAACTTATTTAGGCTCACAGTTGAGGGTACAGCCCTTCATGGTGGGGAGGCCTGGTGGCAGGAGTGGCAGGCACCTGGTCTCATTGTGTGTGCAGTCAGAAAGCAGAGTGATGAGTGCTGGTGCTCAGCTCACGTGGGTTTTGAATGAAAATGACCCCCATAGGCTGGTATGTTTGAATATTTGGTCCCCAGTTGGTGGACTGGTTTGGGAAGGATTAGGAGGTGTGGTCTCATTAGAGAAGGTGTCTCACTGAGGGCAGGCTTTGAGGTTTCAAAATATGTCATTCCCAGTGTGTCTCTTTCTCAACTTCTTATTTGAAGATTTAAAATGTAAGTTCTCAGGTGTTCCTGCCCTTTGTTCTACCACCATGAACTATAAACCCCCAACAAACTCTTTCTTCTNTAATTTGTCTTGGTCATAGTGTTACATCACAGCAGTAGAAAAGGGACTGAGACAGCTCACTTTCTCTTTTTTATTCAGGATCTAAGTCCATGGAATGGCACTGCCTATCTCAACCAACCCAGTCCAGAAACCTCTTTACAGACATGCCCCAAGACTTACTTTTTAGGCACTTGTAGACCTGACTGTCACTTTGACAGTCAGTATTTACCACCTCTCCTGCTTGCTTCTGTCACTGTGATGACCAAAAACACATGACCAAAAGCAACCTTGTAAGGAATGGGCTTATTTCATCTTCCAGGTTACACTCTGTCATGAGGGAAGCCAGGGTAGGAGCTGAAGCAGAGACCATGCTGTTTGCTGTCTTTTTTCCCAGGGCTTGCTCAGCGTGCTTTCTTGTACCATCCAGAACCACCTGCCCAGGGGTGACACCGCCCACAGTGGGCTGGCCCTCACGTCAGTCTAATCAAGACAGTCCCTGCAGACTTGCTCACAGGCCCCCTAACTTATGATTGCTTCTCATTCCCAGGACCCCAGAGTAGCTAAGCCTGTAACCTAGTCTCCCTCTTTATATGGTGCTCAGCCACAGCCCTCAGACATGGAAATGACAAACTTCCTCTCCACTGCTGACCACTCATGACGGAGGACTCACCATCTCACTATAACCTTCTGTGGCATCTGAGGATTGCAAGTGCTGTGGGCAAGTCCTGTGGGTAGACTGCCAGGCTCTTTTCCAGGGCTGCCTGATTACCTTTGCCTTCTCCTGCCAGGAAGTGGCAGCTGGGGCCCTGGGCTGCTTACTCCTCTTCTCTGCCACCCTTTTCTGGGACTCTGAGTTCCTGTGGTTAAGAATTCTGAACCATGCCAGAAAACTAACCCAAATTTTAGGAAATATGTATTTGTTTATATTGTGCTGGTTGGGCATGTGGGTTGTGCACACATGCCGTTGTATGCTGCTATTGTATGTGTGCCACAGGATGTGTGTGGAGGGCAGAGGACCACTTGGCAGGGGTCANTTCTCTTCTACCATGTGGGTTCCACTGATTGAACTCAGGTTGCCAAGTTTGGTAGCAACCACTTTTACCCACTGAGCCATCTTGATACCTCCCCGCAAAAGAAACCCCTCAAACTTTTAAAGGACCCGTATAAGTTAAAGACTTCTCAGAATATAAAATAGTGTCTCCATAGGGGATAAACGTGTTCTTGATGGTTCCAATAGCAGCTGAGAGTGGTCTTTTATAGCTCAGGCTTTAATCTAGGAGCCTTGGTCTTTGCACACAGGTCTCAGTTCTGACTAACTCTGTATGCCTGCAGCTTAATTTCCAGCTCTGTGTGTAGTCCCGGAGTCTCAGGAGGGACCGGTACTGACAGCGAAGCTGTATTTAACGCTTGACTCTCCTGCTTAGCTTTAGTTTTTGCTCTTGGTTGTGTCCTTTGTGTCTTTTGAAAGTCAGCTGTGTGTTTAACATGTTGTCTGGTAACTTTATAGGTGGCAGGGCTTTGTCACTGTCNCTGACATCAGAAATCCTAGACTCTTGCCCATTGATAACTAAAAGGAATTGTTAAACATACTGTAAGATAAAATTAGTTTCAATCCTTTGCATCTGTCACTGGCCTCCACCTGTCGATGTCCAACTGCCTAGTGGTCATTTTCCCCTGGCAGTTGACAACTTCAGTACAACCCAGTCTAACCATCCTCTGAATTACTCATGTCTGTGAACACCACCTTCTGCTTAAGATACCCAGCGTGATCTTTGGGGTATAGAAACCATTGTGGCTATTTCAGAAAGAAAGTCTTCATCCAGGAACTTGGAATCCTACATCCTGGTGGATACTGGAACAACATAGATCTTAGTCACCATGGGGAATAACCCCACCCCTATATCTTCATACATCACCTGAGGGTCACCATGGAACATNGATAGTGCANACCAGGTCTTAGACACAGCTGGGAGCAGCAGAGCAGGGCTTTCTGGGGCCTGTTGTATAGTCACAAATGCTCCTCATGGACCAGGTCTGTACTGTCCATGTCTTGGTCAAATAGCCTGAATGGAAGCCCTGCCTATCAGTGGATGTTGTTTCTGACTGTTTCCTTGTCTGGAGAATGTGGGTGGCCAGGTTGTCTCTCTGGGATTTGTCTCCTGGGATTTCCCTTCACTTCCTTTTAGCACCCTCCGCCCCCTCGGCTGTGTGGTAGCTGCTAGAGTCATGTTTGAGGTAGATCTCTGAAAGCTGAGGGAGGGGTCTCAGGCTTCGGGTCTCACCGTAAGCAGAGACATGGAGCACTGTGTAGCATAGTCTGGGCTGTGCACCCTCCCTTAGTCTCACCTTCTTGAGGTGATAGTGTTTACAGAGGATGAGGATTCCTCTGGGGAGTAGGTGGCTGCATCTGTCTGTACTGTGGTCAGCAGAACTGCCCACACTCAGCGTGTGACATATCTTCTTGGTGCCCTGCAGTTCCCTCTCCCAGTAGGACTAGNGCGATATCTGCCCTTAGCCTCTCATGCACTAGGGTTGCAGATGTGCAAAGCCATGTCTGGCTTGGGCTGTTTCTTGGCAGGAGAACATGTGTGCAAAGGGCGNTCACCACTTGCCTTCCAGACCCCAGCATCTAGCTGTGCTTATCCCATTGGGGGTGTCCAGGTTTGCCCACTGACTCTGTGGATGTCAGTGTGGTGCTGCATGCTAGGACTGAAGCATAACTATCAGCTTTGAAGGCCACTGGGTGGAGCCCTACTGACAACAAGTCAAATGGTGCCTTCTAGACCTCAAAAGGCCACAAGTAGTTGGCTTAGTGGAAAAATTGCTCCACACTGCTCCAGACCACTGGCCCTGGAGGCTTCACTGTAACCTGTAACNGTGCTGGGGGCTCCATGGGCCTACTNACCACCCCATGTACCTCTTCGCCTTAGGCATTNAAGACTCACTGCCCCTCACTCCAGGGGCTGCTGTTTATACCCTGCTAGACTCTGCAGTCTGGTTTGGGTGGGAAGCAGATGGCAGTTTAAACAGTGAAGTTCAGTGCAGAATTATGACAAGGCAAGTAGCTGACCACATGCAGGAGACTCTTGGTGTTATGCCAGGATCCCAAGGAGGAGAGACCTTGAAACAGTGCTGATCTTGTGGAGTAGTGTAGCCCAGGCCCAGAAGGGCAGAGAACCTGGGGCCAGGACAGCCCAGAGCTTGTCTGCAGTGGCTGGGCAGGCCAGTGACCACTTTCTAAAGTCCATGGGGTGCAGAGGGGTTGCAGCCCCCTGACAGCCTCCAGAGGGAATNGGAACTCTGGCACAGGTACGAGGCCTTCTAGAGCTGGTGTGGGCAAGAAGCTTGGGGAATAATTGAGGGTACAGAGATGCCTAGGATGGTGACTCTCCTAAAGGCCCACATTGTGAGAGCTTTTCTCCCTGCCGTCTCCCACAGTGTCTCTGTAGAAGTGCTTAAAGGATGCTGCAGTTTGCACAGAACAGAGGGTGTTGGTGAGGTTAGTACCCGAAGCTGGAAGCTGGTAATAAGATGTGGATACAGCAGCTGGAAAGGACCAAAGAGGCAGTACTTGAGGCTCTGAAGGCCACATGGTCCCACATTCTTCCTCTTGTCATTTTNTACCAATCTTAACTCATGGATCACACAACAGGCAATGGGCCAGACGTGGCCAGTACCCATCCCTTTAGTCCCTGGCCAGATTCTGTAGAGAACTCAAGGATTGATATAGGCCTGTAGCAGGACACTGAGTGTGGACCTGGCCCTGCTAGGTAATAANAGATGGCTCTGAGGACCCTTTCAAACTGATCTGGTGAAAACTAAGGGTTACACCAACCTCAATATTACATCTTGGCTGCGCTGTTTTGATATAGCAATGGCACACCGGACAGCACCCCCTGCTGGAGAGTCTGGCCATGTGCAGCTTTCTCTGCTAACTATGCTTAGGTCAACAGTTCTGCCAGGGGGCTGGGAAAAAAGGCAGCAGCCAGGATCAGGACTTATGGAGAGAGACCTTGCTTTGTGCCACCCATGCTGTAGTGTTGTCTTTGACTGGCTGTTTTCTAAACTCCTTGGGGCTTTGCTGTCCCTCCTAGCATGACTGGTTCTTCTGCACACAGTGGATGGGATGCTGCTAGGGAGAGAGGATTGGCCCTGCCAGTGTCAGGGCCGTCTTTTCTGACGCACACTCAAGAACTAGGGANGTATGTGCAGGTTGAACAGATAGNCCCTAAGCCTTCTGTGAGCTGGATTTAAGATANAGNCCNAGAGGAGCACAGACTGGTATGTTGAGTCTGTAGGAANTGGCAGCGNTCATGGGCCGAGAGGCAGGGCTTACAGGTCTAGCTACTTCCTGTCTTTGAGAGGACTAGGGTCCTCCTGAGACTGGGGGCTTGATCTGTGACCTGGCTCAGGTGAAGAATGGAGCAAAAGGCCATGGCTGTTCTCTGGTCACTCAGTTCAGTGCTCTGCTGGGACCTGCAGTGAGTCACGAGGTGCTCAAGTACTCCAGAGCTGCCGGCAACACCCCTTGTATTGCTGACAACACCCCTTCTCTGTCCCACCCCCTTCTCAGCCAGTCTTTCCACTGTGAGTAGGAACCTATGCACTGGCCACCTGCNCAGAAACTTTAATAGTTGCCTGTGCCCCATTATATCTGCCTGGGGAGGGACAACAAGAGCCAAGCCAAGGGATAGCCCTGATGTCATGCTGGGATGCCTACAACCCTGACCCCTCACTACAGTCAGTCTGTGTATCCCGCATACTGTGCATTCTGCACGTGACCACATCTCCGAAGCACTGTGGAGACCACTGGAGAAGGTATTTTTAGTCTCAGGTGCCAAGGCACTCATTGTACACCCGGAGCTATGCCTGTGTCAGGTGATTGCCTCGGCTGGATTCCGTCTCACTCACCTGCCTGGCCTGCACCAGATGCTGAGATGGCTGTAGTCTCTAAAAATAGCCCTTAGACTCTGAGTATGCTCATTATGCAGCAGCCCACGGAAGCATCCTCCTCCTCCAGCTGGGGATCACACCACGTCCCCCAGCCAGGGCATTGTTAGCCCTTTAGCAAGCTGGCTGCAGCTGCTATTCAGCCCACAAAGGCTCTAATCCCCTTTGAATTCCTCTAAGCCTTTTGACTCTAATCCTTACAGCAAGCAGCACACTCCATGGGTACAGTTGGCGCCTCAAGTATGCCTCTTCCATTCATTTTGCCCTGATTATCTTTTTATCTCATTAAGTGCTTTTAGCTCTTGTGTTTCATATAAAAAAAGTAGTTAGAAGCATCAAATTGGCCTTAAAGACATAACTGAGTATTTTCTCTTTCAAAGCAGTGATTCTTTTGAGGCAAGAGGCTCTGTTTTATTCCTGATGCTGGTACTGTCATGAGCCCTGTGAACCCGAGAGAGTCAGTTACCTTCACCCAGCCTCAGTTTCCTCATTGNTAAAATGGAGAGGCCAAGTTATTGAGTGACACTTCAGTTCTTTTCTAGCTTAGCTGTCTTGTGGCTCCCTGGCTCTGTGTCAGCATGAACAGGGTTGGTGTGTGCATCGGTGCCACGATTTGCTTGTATGCAGAGGCTGTGGCTGGTGCCCTGGCTTAGCTGTATGCAGGGGCTGTGGCTTGTACCTTGGCTTGGTTGTATGCAGATCCTGTTTCTTGTGCTGTGGCCTGCTTCTGTACAGAGTCTGTGCCTGGTGTGCTTGCTGTCTTAGTTGCATACAGACTTTGTCTCCTGTGCCATGCCACAGGCTTTGTTTTATACAGGGTTTGTGCCTGGTGCCCTCTATAGGCTCCTAGTCATGGTAATATTAATCTTGCCCAGGTGGTTACATCATAGGAACTTATTTCAGGCAAGTGTTACAATAGAGATGAAAGCCGAATGCCTCCCTGGTTATTAGAGCTCGTTGCTTCTGAAGGTGGGCTTTCCTCCTTGAAAGTCCCTCTGCTCCTTTGATATCCACTGGATGTGCGCTGACTGCTCTGCTGAGATGCATGCAGCTATGGAAATCCTCAGAGTTTCAGAACCAATTTGTGTGTCTCCATGACATACCTCCTGTGTTTCTTGCTTAGCTCTGTTTACCTTAAATTTCATCTGTTTTTGAGGAAGTAGAGTTTCTGGTAGTGACTACCGTATTCCTTGGACTGACATCACAGTTCTTATTAAGCTGGTTTTATCTCTAGGGCCATGGTGCTGGCCGTCACTGCCTGAGTGAGACACCTGCAGTTTCTGGTCTCTCTAGTGCATTCTTGTGTTAACATCTTTTTGTGGGTAATTTTAGACATTCTTGAACCCATTAAAATTTCAGTGTAAGCTTTGGAACAGAAATTGTAATCTTTCAGAAATCAAAATTAAATTTACATGTACTTGACAGTCCTGTTTGCTTTTTACTTACCAATTTTTAGAATAATGTATTGACTTGTAACATTGTTTCCTTTCATTTTTGTGATTATAATTATATCATTTCTCCCTTCAAACCCTCCCATACATCCCCTCATTGCTCTTTCAAATTTATGTCTCTCTTTTTTAATTATTGTTACACGAATATATGTGTATACATATATCCTAAATACTCCCTGCTCAGTCTCTACAGTGTTTTTCCTGTGGATGTTTTCAGGGCTGACAGTTTGGTACTAGAACTGATCCATGTGCTGATTTGCAGCCTTTTGCAAAGTATCTGGTAAGGTTTGCTTGTGTCCACTGTACAAGCAAATTGGTCAGTCCTGGGATGGGGCACTTGTGTTGCCCTATGCCCCAGGCATCTNTCAGCAGTCTCAGCTAACTGTTTTGCTATTTATGTTCATCTGGAGCAGGGTTGCTGAATCTTTCCACTCTATNCCCGCCCCCCTTTTTCTTCTTCTTCTTTGAGATAAGGTTTTTCTGTGTAACAGCTCTGGCTGTCCTGGAACTCACTCTGTAGCCCAGGCTGGCCTTGAACTCACAGAGATCCACCTGCCTCTGCCTCCCAAGTGCTGGGATTAAAGGCATGNGCACCCTTTTTTTGCTAAAGAAATATTTCTGCAACCCTACATATATGAAATAGTTATACATAACAAACATTTTAGTTCATAAAGAAATCTATTTTAAAACAATTCTTTTGGTGTACATATATCTTAGTATTTACTACAGATGAAAGGAAGTTCATGTATGAGATGGATGTGCATATGCTCACACAGGAAATTCACTCTCAGCTGATACTGCAGGATGTAGGGCATCTTTAGCCTTCTTCAGAGTTGACCAGTAATTTGGTTCCATGNTTATCATGACCAGTGCTGAGATAACAGCTTTGAAAAAGTACACAGCACAAAACAGCAGCAGTGTGTTCAGGGTTTTAAAAACCGTTGAAAATTCTATCCTAACCTCAAGACAACATTCATTGAGTGATTTTTCTCTTTAAAAAATGATTTTTTTATTTGTTGTGTGTGTTTTGTTTATTTGTTTGTGTGTGTGTGTGTGTGTGTGTCTGTCTGTCTGTCTAGTGTCTGTGTATGTACATGCATACTTTGTGTGTACCTTTGGAGGCCAGAAGAGGGTGTCAGATCCCTGGGAGCTGAAGTGGTTGTGAAGCTGCCTGATGTGGGTGCTGGGAACCAAACCAGGTCCTCTGCAAGAGCAGCAAGTGCTCCTGTCTGCTGAGCTGTCTCTCCAGAGCCTGTGAGAATGATTTTGGTTGAGACTCAGCCAGCAACTCAAGCAACAGTTTTCAAAGTCAAGCAATGCAAGATACATGCTGAGGGATGACAGTAAAAAAAAATTAAAGTCTTTGCTTTCCTATGAAAGTTTGACGAAAATGGATGGAAATAGAAAATACAGTCAGTGAGGTCACCTGGCTTAGAAAGGAAATATCATGTTATCTCTCATGCATATCCTAGTTTGTAATTTTTTAAAATCAAGTTTTATTTATTGTGTGTGTGAGAGTGTGAGTGTGGGTGCATGTGCACTACAGCATGCCCGTGGAAGTCNGAAGAAACTTTTCCCGGAGTTTGTTTTGTCCTTTCCCTGTGGGTTTTTGNGGTCAAACTTGAAACTGTGGGCTTATACAGCAAATGATTTTTACCTGCCGAGACATCTCTCTGACCCTTTCTTTTTTTTGCTTTTCTTTGCATCTCCCCTGTTGTCTTGGAGCTAGCTCTGTAGACCAGGTTGGCCTCGAGCTCAGAGATCAGTCTGCTTCTGCCTCCTGGGTGCTAAGATTAAAGATGTGTGCTACCACACTCAGCTCCCTTAGTTGTCATATATGTGTGTTTCTGTGAGAGTGTGCAGAGAGNCCAGGGCACTAGGAAAGTGCCCATGAGAAATGGAAAAGCTGTAGGGGACTCGAGGGCGGGCAGTGGGACTTGTGNTATGAAAGTGAGTTGGGATGGGGTGGAGGGGGTGTGGGTGGCTGCAAGGGTAGGATATGTACAATGGAATGCCACTTAGCCTAGGAATGGTCCTAACTATTGAGACCTTGAGTGAGTGTGGCCAACATTGTGCTGGGTGTAAGAAGCCAAGCACAGAAGAACAGTTCTGCATCACCCTACTTCATCCAGCCATAGAGGCAGAGGGATTGGTGGTTAACCAGGGGCTCGGGTGGGGCTAACGGGGAATGTTGGTCTAAAAACACAAATTTCCCTGAGACAAGAGGGATAGGTTCATGGTTCCAGAAGTCTATTGTTTACCTGAAAATTGGTAAGGGAGTAAATTTTAGATGTTGTAAGGTAATGCTTATATTAACTTAGTTCCATTTTGTCATCTCAGTGCTTATACAATTCAGAACGTAATATTATCTATCATAAATACATGCAGTTTCTGATAACTAAAAACAAAGTCCCTGCACTGTCACTGCCANTTGCTGGGGCACAGTGCTGTTTGGTGCTTACAGCTAAAGCCATGCTGGGTTTCCCTCTGCAGAGCCTGGCAGTCTTTGGAGAGGTGGTGTGTTGAGGATAGTGGCTCTAGTGATTCTCGGTCAGTCTGCATACTCAGTAGTTCAGTGGCTTCCTGGTCAGATTTTGTAAGTGTGAAGGTGCTTAGGCATCAATGCACTGGCTGCCTCAGAGCTCAGGGAGAAAACTCTGTCAGTTACATCGAGAATGAACAGTGCTCTTTGAGGGCTGATGGGGTCTGGAACATCCACTTGTCACCAGGTGGATGTCNAGTCCTTTTTTTTTGGTGTATCTTTTTCTTTTTAGTCTACTGACCAACCAGCCAGGCTGTTGGCCATGCTCTTGCATGTGTGCTGTCTCTGCTTTCATGGCTTGAGGACAGAACAGTATTTAAAGTCTTGTAGAAGTACCAGGCCCCTGACTCTGGATGGCTGCATCTCTTGCCCCTGGCTGAGGCCTTCAGCACTCACCTCCTGTCTAGTCAGCATGATGTCACCAACCACTGTCAGTGTGATGTCCTGTGGGGGTTGTCTGCCAGCCTTGGACTATATCCCAATGGGCGTGGGGGAGCAGAAACAGTTCTATGGAAGACTGTGCTCTGCTTTCCACTGTTTGTGTGTGCATCCAGTTTTAGCCTCCTTTTTGTTTTTCTGGGAGGGAGTAGGCTAACATTACCTTACAACATCTACCACCCTCTGACAGTGTGGTGGAGGGGGCAGTTTCAGAAGCTTCTGTGAGTGCACAGGCCACAGTCGGAGCATGGACACTCCCTAAACTGCCTGTCCTGCCAGTCTCATTATGTATGTATAGACCATGGAGATAACACAGAGTGGCACACACCCAGGGGACCTTCTGTAAGTAAAGTCCACGGCTTTACTTGACATTTGGTCCCCAAATATCTCCATGATGGCATGACACCTTGGATCTCCAGGTGGTAGTATGAGCACACACCTGGCTAGGCAGGTCTTGCCATATCTAGATGTTTGTTACTCTTTGCCCAGTGATCAACCACTCGAGCAGGTGCTTCTTGAGTACAGACTGGAGTAACTGTTATAGTATGTACTTGTCCTAGGGCTGTACGTCCCTCACCCCTGGGCTGCTGTCTCTCCAGTCAGTGGGGTCCAGGTTTGAAACAGGCTTAGCTGGGCCTGGGTACAGACTGCCTCTGCCAGCTTCCTGTTCACTCGCTCTTGCCGTTTTCAGTGTATCTGCACACACACATATGTGCATTCATGTTAGGCAGTTGGATGATTGTCTGTGTCCCTGAGAGTGCCACCTTATTTACATCCCCTCAGCTCTCTTGCGGTCCACCACTTTGCTCATGCCTTCCCTGACTTCTGGGTGCATCAGTCCACACATAAGCACTAGTGGAGGGGCCAGACCTAACTGCNGGAGTTGGAAGCTGCCACAGAGCTTGAGCAGGCTCTTCTAAGATGGGGACTGTTGGGTCATCTGGTGTTTTTGGAAGTGTGTGCACTGTTTTCTCGCCCTTCAACCCGTGGGCGATCTGGGTCTTCAACTATTCACACACTCAGAGTTGTCTATTTTGAATTAGGNATTTGGCACCCTGCCGAGTGTGGTATTTCTCCCTACAATTTTATTTTACATTTCTCTAATTACTGAAGATATTGAGTATCATTCCTGGAACATGCTGACCGTTTATACATCTTAATTGCTGAAGTGTCTCATTCAGTCTGCCATCCATTTTAAAAATTGTGCTATTTGTTTTCTTATCAAGTTGAAAGGCTCTTTATAACTTCTGGACACAGCCCTTAGTGAGTTATATGCATTATATTGTTTCCTCCTAGTTTTGCTTCGTTTTTTAATAGAGCTGTATTTTATTTTGATGAAATCCAAATAAGAGTGTGTTTCAATGAGCAAATGTTAATTTTAATATTGCTTGTGACATCTTTTCCCTAGTGACTGGCATGTCTCTGCTGTTGAAGAACTCTGTTGGCCTCAGGTTGTGAGGGTGTTAAATGTGCCCCGGAAGGACTATGTGTCCTGGCTCCTCTTGTGCTTTTATCTTCAGTCCTCATCCGTACTTGATGTTTGAGATTGTTANGGGTAGGGTGAAAGTTGGCTTTTTCATATGGATACAAACTGACCCAGCGTAATTTGTTGAAAGGCATTTGTCCATTCTCATGCAGTGGAATTTTTGTTGAACATCAGGTGACTGTCATGGCAAGGGCCCCTTTGTGGACTCTTGTCCTCCTCTGGACCACTTGCCTATCTGTACTCACAGAAAACTGACATCTGGCTTGTAAATCATCCCATTTTGTTTTTCTTTCTGTTGGGTATCTGGAGTGTGCACATTCTCATGCAGGCTTCTGATTTCCAACCCCCATGAATTCTTCACAGTGGTGAGTGGGCTTCCCATCCATGAACATGGCATGTCCCACCATTTGTTTACTTCTTTGAGGTTTTTTCTTGCCAGTGTGAATTTGTTTAAACACACACACACACACACACACACACACACACTCTCTCTCTCTCTCTCTCTCTCTCTCTCTCTCACACACACACACACACACACACACACACACACACACACACACTTGCATATTTTTAGTTAAAAATTGCTTGGTACTAAGCTTTTTAATGCCTTTAAAAAAGGTTTTTATTATTTTTAATTATGTGTATGTGTGTATGACTGTGTGGGTATGGTATGTGCACATGAGTGCAGGTGGCCCTGGAGGCTAGAGGTACAAGGTGGTTGTGAAAGCCTGACATGAGTGCTGGGANCTGAACTCAGGTTCTCTGGAAGAGCCATCTCTCCAGCCCACTGTGCCATCTTTTGTCTTGTCGATGATGATCAGTAGATAGCCAGCTGAGTTTCATATCGCCGTTCAGCCGCTTTGCTCCTGATAGTGGACCTTTTCTAGCTAGCAACGGCAGTGTGATTTCTTCTTTTCCTGTTCCTCACTTTTATTTTTTTCTTGCCACACAGATGAAGTGGCTCTCCTTTTAGCACAATGTTAAGTGGCCTTGGCAGTGCGAAGCTGCGTCTCCCCACCCTCAGAGGCAGCTTCACACTTCATCCACAGTGCTTACATTTGCTGTAGGACTTTTCTTTCGCTTCCAACTCTCTCCTCCCCCATGTTTTCATCCCCTTTGTCTCCTTTCCTCTCTCCCTTCCCTCCCCTCGGAGTAAATTTTCTTTTCTTTCTAGTCTTCAGAGTGTTACCAAAGTCCAGATTGAATTGTATTGGGTGTTTCTGTAGTTTTGGGGATCATACTTTTTCNCCTTTGGCTTGTTAATGNAATGAATTAGGTTGCTTATTTGGAATCAACCTCATTTCCTTGTTTGTTTTTTAATTATTTCATTCATGCACTGATTTACGTGTGTTGGTGACATACTTATGCCACGGAGTGCATCTGGAGGTCAGAAGCCAGCTTGCAGGAGCTGATTCTTTCTTTCCACTCTGTGGGTTCTGAGGATTGAACTCAGGTCCTCAGACTTGGAGGCAGGCGCCTTTCCCCATTAAGCTATCTTACTGGCCCAACCTCATTTCCTTGCCACGTGGCTTTTTTTGTATATACCATCAAGCTTTATTTATTATCACTTTTGTATCTGTATTATTGAGAGTGATGCCACATGATATCTTGCAATTCCTTCTAGATTCTTGTTATCAAGCAGGCAGCTCTCCTCTCTTCTACTCTCTCTCCCTCCCTCCTCCCCTCCTTTGTCCTTCCTCCCTCTCTGCTTTCTCCCCATTTTGAGACAGAATCTCACTATGTAGCATAGCAAATTNTGAACTTTTCAGTCTTCCTTCTCCTACTTTGTAAGTGCTAGGGGTATAAGCAGGAACTATGACACCTGCTATCTTGCCCTTTGTTTAGATTCTTATAGAAAGANTTGTGATGTAATCAGCTGAGCTTAGTGGTTTCTGTGTAAGANTTAATTTTTCATTCATTCCTTTACTTACTTATTTATTGTGTGTATGCNTACGTNTGGAGGTGAGAAGACAACGGGCAGGAATTGAGTCTCCCCTTCNACTGTGTGAGTCCCAGGGACTGAACTCAGGTCTCAGGCTTGATGGCCATTGTCTTTACCTACTGAACCTTCTCTCTAGACCTTAAGTAGATCCTTGTCTAGTCAGAAAGTTTTTCTTTTATCAGTTCTGTTAAATGTTGGTCTTTCTACAAATTTACCATCTCATCTGAATTCTAAGCATCTTCAATATGAATCNGTAACATCTTGCTGTGACGCTTTATTGTGTTTGTATCTGTTGTGATATCACCTTTCCCTACAGATGCTGACAGCCTGTACCACCCTTTGTTGCTGCTCTAGGTACAAATAGCTGGCCTTGCTCTTCTTCTTTGAGTTTTGCATGTGTTTGCTGGTTTGTGCCAAGATAGTCCCTTTCTGTGTAGCCCAGACTGATCTTGAGCTGGAGGTGTTTCTGCCTCAGCCTCCTTAGTGTTGGGGTTGTGGGCTGGGCCACCGTGCTTGACATTTTCCTGACCTGTTCTCCTGTTTCCCTAGCTTCTGTAGGCAGGTGCTGCCAGCTCCAAGATCTGCGAATGATGTAAACAAGCTTGCTCTAAGCTTTTCCCACTGCTGCCCCCAGTCAGTTTCTTTGTATGCTAAGTCATTTGGCATTGAGCCATTTGCTTTCCATCTTCTATATGTCTGTCTGTGTGGGTTTATGTCTTTAAATCCAAATAGGAGAAAAGCACAGAAAAAAGAATAAGAATAAATAAAACAAACGAAAATAGAAACAAAGGATCCTTTTTGTTGTATTCAGAGTGGTATGACAATTGAAACAAGTGTATATTCTATAACAGTATGCTCTTGAATGCTCTTAAGTTGCTTTCTGTTTTGAACTGGCTAATAATGCAGGGTGAACAGAGAGGAAGGTCACCCAGTAAGCAGTGTTCTGGCCAGCTGGTATGGGCTTTGAAGGAAGAGAGCTTATCAGGAAGTGGAAACTGCTATGCCATAAGCACCTTTTCAGTATTTACTGAGAAGTTACATGACGTGACCAAGGACTCTGGTGAGCAGTNAGGTGGGGCAGATGATTACTCCACAGAACATCTGCTTTCACACCAGGGACCTGACTTGGTAACCTCACAGAGCAGCTACTTGGACATCTCAGGACCCTGCCCCCATCACTTCACAGAGTAGATGCTTTCACACCAGGGACCTGTTCATTGAGGTAATCTTTGAGACCAAAGGATGCTGTTTAGCAAATTTCCAATTTAAAACTAAATGGCAGCTGTGAGTGGTGCTGCTGTAACCCCAGTACCTGGGAAGTGGAACCTGGAAGATAAGGAATTCAAAGCCATCCTTGGCTATATAGGTAGTTCAAAGCCTGCCTGGGTTACATGAGACTCAGAAACAGAAACAGTGAAACCCACCAAACTACAAACCACACTTTTCACGGTNCGCTAAGAACACCCAGATTCTGNAGTATCTGTAGAGTGTCAGGTGTCCAGGCTCTGAGAATGGCACTAAGCTACTTGCAGTGGGAGCTGGGTGGATGGGTCATGTGCACAGAGGGTGNTGTGCAGGTGCCCTTGAGTCCTGGCTGCTCCCCTCTCACATGCAAGCTTGTCATGAGGAGCACATGTGGGTTTCATCTTGGAGCACTTCTCAGTGGCCCTGCCCTCTGGACCCCAACACTGACCATTTCAGACAAACNGAGGCAGAGCATCTGACAAATGAAGAGCATCTCAGTGTTTGACNTCTGTTTATGATCCCGTGAAGCTGTGAATAGAGACCCCAAGCATGGGCCTGGCAGTTATGGCAGTTCCCCATCTTGTTCCCTGTCTTAAAAAACACTGTCAAAGAACAGGGTGAAACTGAATTCGATGAGGTTAAATTCTCTANAGCAGAATGATGGTTTNTAAGCCAGGGATCATGGGCTCCCTATTGCTGATGCANGCTGTGCCTTGCTCTGCTGCCTGCACGTTAATATTTCAGGGAGCAGCANGCCCTGCTTGTAGGCTTGTGTAAGTGTTGAGTGTATGTGGGGCTGAGCCCTCCTGACATTTTCCTTTTGCTTAGCTTCAGACAGTCGAGTCCAGGCGTGTGCAGCTGTGTGGAGGATGCCCAAGGAATTAGAATCCGGTAGCCACGAGTCCCCCGACGACCCCGCAAGCACTGCACAGACCCTGGAGCTGCTCTGTCACCTTGACAACGGGGCCCACGGCAACGTGGCCTGGTAGGATGCTACATATTTCATACACGGGGAAGAAGCCTAGAGGCTGCTCAGGTGCTGTGTGTGCACAGCTCCCTTCACTTCATTAAGTTTCACCCCCTTTGCTCCCCACTTCCAATACTCTTTCTCTTAGATATTTATCCTCGGCTGTCACTTTTAGTCCAGGTGTTTTCCAGGTTACCCACAGTTACAGAACCCCTCCCTGCAAGTGTGGTAAAGAGCACATGTCCCACCATTTCCTTCTTCCAAATATGCATTGCCTTCAGTCACTGACTGAATAATAGACTAGCTAGGCCTGGTGCAAAACTTGTAACAATNACCCATCACCTTAGCTTGAAAGCACACAAGTTTCTCTTCCTGTGGACTCCTTAGGAAGAAAGGGTATGCCTAATGGTATCCCCAGGTCCCCCCATGTCTCTGTCCTTTCCTTTGGTTTCCTGTCAATCCTGTGGCATGTGCAGAGATGAAGAAATGTGACTACCATTTATGGGGCTCCTGGACNGTCCCTGTCTGTGTGGTTAGAAGTTGGCTTTATCTACCCAGGGNCTCCACACAGTGGCCAATGGCTGATCTGGTAAAATTGAGACACCATGGCTTTAGACTTTACTGCATGATGCTATTATGGCTGTTCCCAGCAAGAATTGTTGCTTTGCTTGATACTGTACACTTCAGTGTCAGTGCCCATGCCCATGTGTGCATGTGTGTGCATGTGCATGTCTGTAAGAAGACACAGATCCTCTACAGGCAGTCAGCTCATCTGATTGAATAAATCCAGCCCAGCAAAATGTATTAAGCAGCTGTTGCACATACCCTGCCAGGCTCCAAGGATGATGGGTGAATGAATGTCAAGAGACCTGGCCTTAGGGAGTCATGGTCCCTAGGGGAGGCCCAGATGGGTTGTAATATACCCAGGACCTGCTGTGAGTGTGTACTGTGCCCTATCAGGAAGCAGTCATGTTTGTTAGAGAACCAAAGAGAGACTTACCTGGAGGTAGCACTTTGTGCTGTCACTCCNCTGNCTAAATAGAGTCTTGCAGAGTTCATGTCACACAGTGACGGTATTCCCTGATTAAACAGGCCTTGGGTGCCATGTGTATGCACATTTCCAGAGTCACAGCAGCAATGGAAGGGGACCAAGGATCCAATGGAGGTGAGCCATCACTTAGTTCTATCCAGAAGGTTCCCAGCTTGTCTGGGAATGAGGGGCCTGAAGGTNGCTTCCTTGACTTCCCAGCATGCAAGTACTCTTGTCACACACCACTCAGAAGGGCATGCCACACCCGTGTGCACTGGAGGAAACTGGGTCTCAGAGTGTCTGCTCAGTTGCTNTCTGCCCACGTACACTCTACAAAGGCCAACCCAGTATGTGTGGTTGATGTTGATGACAGTCCTCAGAGTCACCTGGAGTGCTCTTGATTCTGACCTTGCTGTGTTGTTCAGAATAGCTCAACTTCTTTTTGGTTTTCCAATGCATTGTTGTACATTCTTTTTTCACATTTGCTTGTTTTGAGTGTATTACTTTAAAGTAATTACAGTTCCAATAGCTATTGTAGGAATGACCTGGGAACTCTGTGCACCCTTCACTTGGGTTCCTATGGTAACTGCATGATGGCAGAACNTTAGTGACTCCACTATCCCTGGAGGTTTCACAACAAGCCTGTGCTTATGTATGGGAGTTCAGTTCCTAGAACCTCATCATTGGAAGCAAACTCTCTGAATGGAAATGCCATCTTACAGTTACTGCAAGAGTTACATGGCAGGACCTTGACATGGAACTGTGTTACTTGCTTGAAAAGTAATGACTTTAAGGCAATGAGGGCTGACAAGTGTCGTTCAGCCCCCACTTTCTCTGCACTGTTGGGACAGAGGCTCCATGCTTAGTGGAGTTTTCAGGTGACCAGTAACTGTTTCTAGTAACTTTCTGGCTCTGCCTCAGCTCCTAAGAGTTCCTGGGCTCCACTCTCCCCATGACCTGGCTNTGTCACTTCTATGCCATCTTCTTCCCAGCAGCCANTTCCTGCCAGTGTTCCCTGCCCCTGCTCATGGTCATGCTCCCCTCATGCCCTGTGCTTAGTCATGGGCAAGGCTGTGTCTTCAGCACCATGGACAGCAGTGGGNCTCAGCGGCTGGGAATGGATCACTGTCACAGCGAGATAGAACTACCTGTGTGTGAGACAGACCCCGTATCAGTGAGTCAGGGCCCTTTGTCNACTGACCCCATGAAAGGGTCTGCCAGTATCCTGCAGCCTGGGGAGTGAAGCAGAGTGCAGAGGCCTTCTTAGAGGGCTGCTGGACTTGTGGCAGAAGCCTGTTTGCCTCCTAGTCACATGGACAGAAGCTGCTATCATCACTTGGAATCTGGCTGTTGTGTTAGGTGTTGGGAATGCTTAACCTCATCAGAGTAGGCTTCCAGTGCACTCTCATCTTCCAATGGAAGGCAGATACAACCTGGTAGGCTTTTGGGCGAGGCCCTGCTACCTTTCCTAGC
>LZPO01097179.1:153044-172098 GCA_001675575.1 Neotoma lepida | reverse complement strand
TTCCTTCTACTTTGTTCTTGTTCTCGCCTCTGCCTCGAGTGCCTCACTCCTGTCTTTCCCAGCTTAAGTTATGGTTGCCCCTCAGGAAATTGCACTCCTTCCCGCAGCTGGGGAAATCTTGGAAACTTTCACCATCATTGCTTAGCTAGCCCACCACTCATTTGCTAGGTTTCTTCAGAGCCGTATGGTTTGAATTCTCAAGACAGCCATGGTTTCCTCATCTGTGTCTTGTGACTTTTGATCATAAAATCGGGAAATGAACCANTGGCCTTGCCTGGCACTATAGTTGGGATTTTCGCTTCCGCCTTGAGCTTTTACATCCAGGCAGATACTGAGTGTGAGGAGGCAGCGCTCGCACATCAGGAAGCACTTGCTCTTTGGCCTTGTGACTAANTGGTGGTTGGTCGATGACTTATGAACTAATAGCTTATTGTTTCAGAAATGTAGAACTGCCCACAGGTGAAGTTCAGCGTGGGGAAGCAGGCTGTGCTTAGCTTTGCTGACGAGGCTTGCCATGGAGTGGGTGGACATCATGGGGCTGAGGAGNCTCTATGAGGTTGTGCTGTCTGAGATTGGGGTTGTTCCTCCTGGCGTGGTGCCAGGCGTGGTGCTTCACCAGTGAGCTTGCTCTGTCCCCTCCTTGAATNTGTATTCATTTAAAGATATGACCTGGGGCTGGAGAGGTGNTTCAGCNGTTTAGAGCACTAGCTTCCAGAGGACCCAGGTTCAAGTCCCAGCACCCCAAGGATGGTTCACAACCATCTGTGACTCCANTCCCAAGGAATTCAATGCCCTCTTCTAGACTCTGGGCACCAGGCACACATGTGATGCACAGGCATCCATGTAGGCCAATACTCTTACACATAAAATAAAAATAAGTCTTAAAAAACCTGATATGACCTTATGCTGTCATTTTCCTGAAGACGTTGACAGCAAATGATTGTGCTTAATGGGAAATTGATGAGAATCCAGTGTTGANTAGGCAGAACAAAANGTACCTGCTNATGGAGCTCAAGTGTTTTAGTCTAGTCTCTGTCACCAGTGAGTCATCATTAACAAGAACACTAGGTTTCCAGGAGACTAGACTGAGTGGCTCTGTGTAAAGATAGTGTGGAAGGAGTTTTTCATTCACACTGTGTGTTTGGAGATTTAGACATCGAGCCTAAGTTGCCAACATGNTTGCCCGAGACTAGCCATTCTGCATCCTTAATGTGGTAATACCAAGTGGGTGTTAATACCATTGTCTGGTTGGAATTCTTTTAGAGCTTGACATAGCATGGCTGTTGGCTCTCCCCTTTCGTANCTGTGTTCCGTCATGGCTGCCAGCTCTTCCCACCTTCCTGTATCTCAGAGTCCAGGTGCCATGCTGTCCTGCCACCATTCTCTCCCTCCTATGNAGCATCACAGAAGCTTCTTCCTCAGACCTCAGTGTGCTCTTCACTTGCTCTACAGTGTCTCCTAGAAGCTCAGTCAGGGTCTAAACCTTCCTTCTGTGTGCTTTTTTGTTGCTGTTAATTGCAATGCTGGGGATAGAACTGGGCCTTGTGTCTGCTAGGCAAGCAGTGCTCTGCCATTGAGCCACATGCTCAGCCCTCCTCATGCCCCTGTGCCAACTGAAAGGAACTAGACCCTGATAGCAGAACTGAGCTCCCCATTCTGCAAGTGTAAAGAAAAGCAAGAGATTGGGAACCCGATACAGTGAACTAGAGAGGGCAGAAGACACCAGTCTCACTAGTGGAGCACCCCTCTTTCGCTTGCCCCCTCCCCCTCCTCCCTGTTCACCCANCTGGTCCCCTTCGGCTGTCCCTGGTTGGTAGCTAGGCTGT
Source organism: Neotoma lepida (assembly GCA_001675575.1). NCBI lineage: Eukaryota > Metazoa > Chordata > Mammalia > Rodentia > Cricetidae > Neotoma > Neotoma lepida. Next base: position 170,272 of record LZPO01097179.1, on the reverse strand, counting down.
GTTAGCTGTACACCCTTCTGAGGAGTTGTATGGTAAGCTCTGAAAGTTGGCTTGCACCTGGCCAGTGATGGCCTCCTAGATGCTCTGGGCATCATTCCTGAGGGAGGTGGGTGGAGTCTTGGGGTCCCTAGAACTCATCTGCCCTGATCTCCAGCCACCACCCTGACTGTGATGATCCTGAGATAGCCCAGGCTGGGCTCTAATTCCTCTTCCCCTTTCCTGTTTTCTTCCTGAGTTGCTGCGTGACCTGGCTGTGTTGGGGAGTGTAGGCCTTGGCCTGCAGAGTGACCTTACCTCCAGCACTTCATCCCTTCCTGGCGTCTCACCATACCCATCCCTCCTGTTCTTCTACATGNTGCTGTGTGAGCAGACTGCTGCTGTATGTCCTGTCTTATGAGAACTTAGTGTTTGCCATGCCTACCTACCCTCACTGCCACGTCCTCACTGGGCACAAGGCATTGTTGAGCCACACCACACATGTTCCACATCTGTCTGTATGTTCTTTGCACTGTTGCTGCTGGCACAGCCTCTCCCATTCCACCTTTAGCACCTAACACATTCCCCAGGCCTGCCCCACATGATAGCTGCTCCTCCTAATCCCTCCCTGGAGTCCCCAAGGACCCAGGGATGCTCTTTTCTCTGCCCTCACTCTGTCTTCCTGTTTGGGCCTTTTCCTAGTACCTGCCTCAGTGTCCTCATGGAACAGGATGAATGTCTTCTGCATAGAGCAGAAATGACCTTCAGCTCTTTGTAAGGGAGTGAAAGGTCAGGCCTATAGATAGTTCTTCAGAGTTGGGCTCATCCAAACAGAATGCTGATGAGTCAGGTAGAAGCATGAGGCTTGNAGAGTGTGTGTGATTTTCTGGGGTAGTGAAGTCCTTTTGGGCAGTGACCACTCACTACAGCAGATAGCAGGGCAGAGAGATTTGCATTGTAAGAAACCCTCTGAAGCCGGGTGGGCAGTGGTGGCGCACACTTTAATTCCAGCACACGGGAGGTAGAGGCAGGTGGATCTCTGTGAGTTCGAGGCCAGCCTGGTCTACAAAGTGAGTAACAGGACAGATTTCAAAGCTACACAGAGAAACCCTGTCTGCACCGCACCCCCCCCCCAAAAAAAAAAGATACACTTTGAAGAAGTACTGCTTGTGTATTCCTTGACTTATAGTCTCCCTGAAGGGGAAGGAGGGTGCTTTCACCTAAATGCTCAGGGAAGAGGAAGAGGAAGTGCATCTTCATAGCCTCTTTTGAGATGTTGTCTGGGCATCCATGACCATTCCCATGGTCTCTGTGGGACAGGCGGGTCCACCTTCTTCTTCCCTGCTAGGACTTCTGTGTCACACCTGCCTGTGACCTCTTCTCACACAGGCTTTGCTGGGTGATGGCTTCCTGAGTATCTGGTCTCGAGAGGTAAGAGCTACAGTTGTAATGCCCCAGCAGATGGGCCTTCACCTCTGTGCACCTGTCTCCTTGTGTCCAGCCAGGACTATTGCAGGGTTTTTACTGTCCAGTCAGCTCTTTCAAAGCAATGTAGAGATCTTTCAACTCCAGCCTCAGAATACCTCTGTTCTGATGGCCTCCACTGGTGAGAGGAAGGCCTAAGCCTCAGGTAAGGGTGGGTTCTCAATCCCTCCTAGAAGCCCTGATGACTCTTCCATCTTGTGCCCTCGTGGCTTTGTTTCCTAGTGCTGTGGTTCAGACCCACAGTCAGACCCATGTTCCTCTGATGATTGGAGGTCACATTAACACCAGGTCTTACCACAGGACATTGTGCCTCATTAGCAACCCCAGAAGGCCTTCTCTCCCTGGCTATTCCCAGCTGCTGAGGCATCGCCAGGCTTCCTGGACGACTGGCCGAACAGCTTCTCAGGGAGCTCTGAAGAGCACAGTTTGAAGGTTTAAATGAATTCCTCAGTAGTGGGTTTGGGCGTGTTGGAGAAGTATGAGAGATGGTGGTCAAGTTAACCAGATGAATAGAGCTTCAAGCGGAAAATGGGAAGACCTGNGGGCCTTTGCCAGAAGAGCCCAGGCAGGGGGAACGTGCAGTGGGCTTCTCTCCCAGGCTTGGAGCCAAGGCCTGCCTTTTCTCAGCACCCCAAGAGACAGCTCTGTGGGCCTCACCACCCTGTGGAGATTGAGTGAACCCTGTGAGGATCCTGCGAGCCTCATGATGAAGGGGAAGGAGGCTGTGTATTGGGAACGGCATTTGATTAAAGAACATGTGTCATTCCGGAAGGAGCTAGCCATGGGGACTTGGTTTTTCTCTGTCTCTGGAAAAGCCAGATGTTTGAGTTATTCCATATTGTTCTCTTCAAGTTTGAGCTGANTGTCTNTAATCACACACTTGGAGCAAACCCTCCATAATAGGGGCTATTAATGTGCCTTCTATTTTTTGCTGTGCTCGGTTTTATTTTATTTTATTTTTCCAATAAGGTTCAAATGCTCTTGCCTTTTAAGGGAGGGAAACAAAGACTGAACCTCCTAATTGTTCTAATTATTTCCATAAAATCCTGAGAATCTTGTAAACAGTTCAAATTTTTCTTCTCTCCTTTGAACAATACCCATCATGCCCAGCTGGCCAGCTCAGCAGCTCTGGAAGGAAGGGGACAGCTGAGGTTCACCGCGGGGCGGTGGAGCCCACACCACAACTGTACCCAGGTGGCCACGGCAAGTGACACCACCCTTCGAGGATGGGACACACGGAGCATGAGGTCAGTGATGTGCCCACACTTTGGATTCCTGCTTCTTTCTCCCGTCCCTTCCTCTTCTGAAGGAGTTGATTGAAAGCCAGAGGTGCTGGGGATACGTGGCTTGCTGTCTTCATCTCATTTCTGTGGGAGTTATCTACCCCAAATTAAGCTGGCAGGTCCATTGCAGGGAGCTGTCATGGTGCTGGCTTTGTGATGTCCCTTAGCTTTTCCTGTGTCAGAGGCAGTGTAGAAGGAAACCAAGGCCAGGGCTTTGTGGTGCCTCATAAGCCCCATGGTGACACAGATGCTCCATCTCTGTGATTAGCGCTGCAGGCTGGCACTTTCAGTCCCCAACCTAAGCCTCCCTTGTGGAGTTGTCTGGCCATTTCTGTGCTTTCAAGAGCCATACCTATTGGGCAATCATATTTTGTCATTTAAGTAATTATACGCAACAACCAGCAGTTCTAATGGAACAAACAAGAGCGATTTTTCTGTTCCAGTTGTGATTTTGATAGGCAGAGGAGTGATGGTGGGATGTCTGTTGCCATGGCAACAAGAGCCTGCACAGGCTTCTTTAAGATGCAGTTTATCCCCTTAGCACACCATCATTTATCACTGAGCTGAAGAGACGGATGTCATGTAATAACGTGAGTTTCTTCCATGGTGGGGGAACACCTTTAATTTTAGTTCCGAGGCCCCTGTGAAAATCCAGGGCTGATAAATAACCGGTAGGCACTCCTCCCCTGTGCATATCTGCACAAAGGAGTGATTTGGCTTCCTGATCAAGCTGGAGGCCGTAGACTCAAACCGTGATGGATATCCCACGCAGCCCACTTCTCTTTGTCCTCTGGGCTTCTCTCCTTGCTGCTCTTTGAAGGATGTGAAGGCGAGAAGCTCAAAGATTGGCTCACACACTAAAATACAAGATGCATNCAGCATTGGCTGGCAGCTCCCCACAGTGACCTTGTTGTGCCCAGGTTGTCTCTGTGACAAGGCAACGACTTCCAAAGGACGTGTCACCATAACAGCAAGCCTTTGCTCCTCTCAGTGACGGGTAACTCCTTTGGCAACAGCCTTATTTTTGTCTAGCCAGGCTGCCTGTACTGTTTCTTCTGGCGTGTGTTAAAGTTGTGCTGCCAGAAACTGAAGCAAGCCTCAGTCAAGCACAGTATACCTCTGACTGCCCACGACCTTCAGAATGTTCNACATTTTTTATTTTATAGCACGAGATATTCACACGAGAGTTCTTAAGGTTTGGGGCATCTGATTTTAGGGGGTAGGGATATCAGGATATTGAAAAAGTGTAGTATATATGAGCCAGCTGGAGGTAAAATGCCAGGTTAGGGAGACACTTCCATGGGTAAAAGCACTTGCCCTGTGTGTGAGCTTGACAACCCAAGTTCACATCCCCAGGACCCACATAAAAGCAAGATGCAGCAACACAAGTGTCTGTAATCCCAGCACCCCCTGCTGATAGGGAGTGCTGGGAGGCAGAGGCTAGGGAATTTCCAGAAACTCAAGGGCAGATGCCGGTTTACGTAGCAGCAAAGGGGCCTTGTTTCAGAACTTAAAGTGGAAAGACAGGACAGATACCTGAAGGCTGTCTTGACCTCCACACGTGCTCCTGCACTCATGTACATGAATACACATGTGTACACATCTCACACATGCATAAGTTAATTAAATAAAANGCCGTCAGACTGGGGAGTCCAACCTGAGGGGAAGGGAAGGAGTTGAGTTGATATTTGTTGCAGGGCAGAAGACTATGATAGGGTTCTGCTATATGGACGGTAGTTATGTCTCCAGGTTGTCCTCCAGCCCCCACTGAAGCCATAGCAAACGAGGAAGCCAGTGCCCACTCTCACTGGGTGACCTGACCCTGTTTTGGGTACATGGCATCATAATGACTAGAATTTTTGGATTTCAGACCCTGTGAAGGGCAGCCAGAGGAACAGGGGTCGGGGAATGGGGGCAGGAAAAGAAAGAGGAAAAGAGAGAGAGAGAATGAATATGAATATATATATACACGTGTACATGCATGCATGTGCATGTTCATTACATATGTGTGTGAACAGTGTGCATACGTGTTCAGGTGTTTTCATGTGTGCATTGAGCATGTGCACTCTAAACCACCATATGGGTAATTTCAATCACCCCCTTCCCACATCTGCTGCCTTGAGAACTAGCGGAGATGCAGANAGACACNGAATAAGCCCAGCATAGCAAACCCCATCTACATTTTTCTCATAGGTTTTTCAACGTTTTCCATTTCTCTTTCTCTTTGTACATTTATCTCCAAATAGTAGCAGCACACCACCATCACTGTCCAGTCTTCTCCTCTTTTCTTTCTCATTCTGTGCTTCAAAGCTGCCAGGGCCCTCACATGTCTGGTCCAGCTTCTGCATGGCTATNATTGTCCCTCTGGTCACTCCCACTCCCAAGATACCAAATACATTGAATAAACTTAGAAAAAAACCTATTACATTCATTTGTTTAGAGTGTGCATGGGGTTGAGTGGGTGTGGCTTTCCATGATGTACCCGTGGAAACCAGACGACAACTTGAAGGAATTGGTTCTCTCATTTCACAGTGTGGGTCCCTGGGAGCAAACTCGGGTGATCAAGCTTGGTGGCAGGTACCTTTACCCGCTGTGCCCACCACGTCACACTTTTGATACCTAAGGCCATTGTCCACTTGTCCAGTTGGTCCAGGGATCTACACATACACTCCTGGGGTGTCAGCACTGTTTCTACCATNAACCATTTCTGCAGGGGGAGGAACGTGGATGAGCCCAGGCACCCAGGCTGGGATTCCCTCTGCTTGGCTGCCAACAGGGTCATGAGCCAGCTCTTCCTTCAGTTGGGGGCTTAGTCAGAGTCCTGGAAAAGTGAGGTGGTTACCGCAGCCCATTCACTCTTTACATGTGCTGTTCTCCCTCCAGCCAGATATACTGCATAGAGAACGCTCATGGGCAGCTGGTGCGTGACCTCGACTTCAACCCCAACAAGCAGTATTACCTCGCCAGCTGTGGAGATGACTGCAAGGTGAAGTTCTGGGACACACGGAATGTCACTGAGCCTGTGAAGACCCTGGAGGAGCACTCCCACTGGTACAGAAACTCATTTGCATGCTGCTTTAGGGAAGAGGGGATTATGTAATTTATTTTGCTAATTACTTTACCATTTGGAAAAGCACAAACCAGCTTAGTTTGTGCTGCTGTGAATCATTCAATCAGCCCAGTTTTATTCTTCCTAAAGAAACACTAATTCCAAATGTGAATGTTTGTGATTTATAAGTGTAGGAGAAGAAGAAAAACACCAGATTTGGTTCCTCTTTAAACCGCGCCGGTTCAAGTGTGGAAAAGTAAATGTGCGCAGATGTTCACACAGCATTGTTTGCCACGCACGGAACCTGGACGGGACCCAAATGTCCGTCAGTAGGGGATTGGTTAGGTAGATTTGGTGACATCCGTGCAGGGGAGATTATGCAGCTGCCAGAAGGAATGGGGCATATCTGTATGTGTGGATATGGAAGGGCGCCCAAGACCATTCATCCTCTCCAAATATTGTCTGGATGCCTACCATATGCCAAGAGAAAAAAAGAATGAAATGCAGACTAGNATATATAGCATGAAATGTTTTTATTCCAACAAAGCCTATATGTGCATGTGCACACGTGTTTGTGTGTGTACGTGTGTAGGAAATGTGTGAGTGTAATGTGTATGTGTGTATAGGAAATGTGTGAGTGTGAAATAGTGTGNGTTTGTGATGTGTGTCTGTGTGTGCATNTATGTATAGGAAATATGTGAATGTGGGTGTTCATGTGTGTGTAGGAAATGTGAGTGTGCATATGTGTGTGTAGGAAATGTGTGAGTATATGAGTGTACATGTGTAATGTGTATGTGTATATAGGAGATATGTGAGTGTGTGCATGTATGTGTAGGAAATGTGTATGTATGTGTGTACCATGTGTGTGTAATGTAGGAAGGTCTGGCTGACAGAGCCACTTTCCTGAGGACTCCTCCCTAGGTAAGGAGGCCCCTCAAAGGGGGCTTTTCCTTCCTAGGCTATGTCTGGATTTGTGAATTCCTTACCAGAAGTGTTGCTGTGTCTGTAAAGCCCCAGGGTCATCCTGTGCAGTTCTGATGAACTGGATGAATGGCTGTAATTTGCTGCAGCCTGAGCAGAAAGCTTAGCTGTACCCACCATGCTGAGCACAGCTTTGTGTGTGAGGCCTGCTGCACTCTCCAGCTAGGCACTAGAGTCTTCTGTGAGCTTAGCAGGATCAGGGTACCAAACTCAGCAGGATCCCTGGCCACTGCGAGGAGGAAGTGGCCCCAATATCAGACCTGACACTTGGGAGAAGCACAGGCCCTTGTCTCAGGTCCTATGGCAGCAGCGCATAGCTGCAAAGGCATGTGGGGCTTTGTTAGATGTTCCAGGTTGTGGCTACTCCAAGTGTTACTTCAAGGGAGGTGGAATGCTGAGTGACAAGCCTTTTCCCTCTACAGGTGCAGGCTGACATTTAGTCTTCTGGTCTTGTTTGTTGGGTCCTAAAGGAATATTTTGGAGCAGCACATGGTAGCCTTTAGCTCCTTCAGCATATGTGGTGTTGATTATATTGTCACACCTAGTGCAGCCCTGTCCAGTAAGGTCAGGGACACTCATATGTGCTCACTCACCNTTGTTCATCTGCCCATGACCGTTGCAGGGTGTGGAGTGTCCGCTACAACCACTCTCACGACCAGCTGGTCCTCACTGGCAGCAGCGACAGCAGAGTCATCCTGTCCAATATGGTGTCTATTTCTTCGGAGCCCTTCGGCCACCTGGTAGATGATGATGATGTTAGTGACCCAGAGGAGCACCATGCTGAGAAGTAAGGGACTCTGGGCAAGAATGCTCTATGGTCACAGATGACATCTGGGGCCAGGCGATTTCTGCGTGTGATAAGGATGATGTCCCCTTCNCTCTGCAGTCACAGACCACAGATCTGAAGGTCATTAGCTGTGAGATAAGGAGCAGTGCAGTTATAAGGTGTCTCCCTGCCTGACTGGAGTGCCCCTGCCTTTATATTCTCCAGTCTTTCTGAATGCACATGTCATATCTGAAAGATTACTGTTGTCTCCAGATTTGAACACTGATAACAATGTGAATGACACTCCCTGGGCCTTGTCTCTCCCTGTGGAACTATCACAGTGTCCTCAAGATTCTCAGTAGATGGTTCATAGTGCTGACCATTCCCTTGTAGCCCTCAGCTGGTTAATGCAGGTCTCAGTCTAGGTCAGTGAGTCAGTCAGTCTCCCTTAGCCCTGAGCACTACACAGAATGTCCAGGTATGCACATCCCAGCNGCACCACTGTGGTTCAGTATTTCCTAAGAGCCATTTGCCATGTACCTGTTTCCCATATTAATTGCACCCTTGACTGGGAGATGGCTGTGGTTGCACCCTCTGCTTGCCAGGGCTCCTGTCTCTTGTACACATAGGGGTCTGAGGTTGCCATTATAGCTGGTGATTGCAGAGTTCCTGCCTGGCTGGGCTCCAGTGTGAGTCAGCATGGGTGCTCTTGTTATGCTGTGAGAGAAGGCAGCAGGGCCCATAGCTTGCTTTGTGGAGCCCACACTGGAGGGAGATGCTCTTGTCCTCTAAAGTGATTTTACCATGCTCCTATGTGTCAGTGGCTTCCCCTAAGGCACGCCCCAGAAATTCGTGCCCAGATTACGGAGAAAAGAGGCTCTACAGTGAAGCCCAACAAGTTAAGTTGGACAGCTGGAATGCCCAGAGCCCACTGCAGGCCCCTGCACCGGTCTGTGTCCACACATACTCCTTTGTTCACTTGTGTCTGGCTAGTCACTTTGAGGAGACACCCCTGTGTGGCTCATCTGCAGGGTTTTTCTGTCCAGTGTCACTTCCCTGTTGGTGCACTGCTGAGCACAGGTGCAGAGCTTCCAGCTGTTCCTCTGGGGTGCCATGTAGACTTGGCTTCTGCCAAGGAGGCTGTCTCTCACCTCCCCTGTGCCAGGGGAGAAACCGACTTCTTCCCTTAGTCTGCTGAGTGCTTAATGTGTGTGCTGCCCCCCCCCCCCCCCCCGTGTGGGAAGCATTAAGGAGGCAGGGGAGGGATTGTGGCTGGCAGACTGTCGTGATGACTTCCTGCCACGTTGATGCCACTGAATTCAGGAAGATGGGATTCCCTGTGGAGACTCTTCCTGGTATTTGTCACCAAGTATTCTTTGACCACTGGCAGGTCCACTTGCTGGGAAAGTGGGGGCCCCCTGATACCTTAGACTCTAGGCAAAATTCATTGGTAGGTGGAGGACTTTAAGAGCTCCAGCTGCCTCCTGGGGAAAGGAAGCATTTTGTGTAGACATTCTAGGCCCCCAGACTGCATTCAGTACCTGGAAGTCGTTCTGTGATATGGGGAGAAAGCTCCAGAGCAGCTGTGCCTTCTGAGAAGTGGCCTGCGCACATGGGGTTTCAGACCTCCTCATGCAGGCTAGGAGGCTTGCTCCTTGGGAATGCATGCCACATGCTCACAGCCCTGAGAGTCTCTGTGAGCTTGGGCTCACATCTAAGGATGTGGGGAGAGGGTGTTGCCTCACCCAGTACCAGACCCAGGAAGGCTACACCTGAATAGAGATCCTGGACAGAGCCTTTTGTAGCCAGAATCCGGCTACTTTGTGCAGCACAGAACTAGCCTGGCTGTTTCCAGTGTCCTTCTGGCTCATGTGCTGGCAGCTTTGCTGTTCTACTCTACCAGGCATAGTGTCCCTCTCTCTAGACAGATGATCACCCCAGGAACTCACGGTGCCAAGGATGGGGGCACAGGCATTGCTAGACACTCAGGATGTCTATTGTACCCTGTCCCCACAGCTGTCATGAGGGCTCTTGGGCTTCAGCATGCTGGCCCCACATAGGCTACATGTTGTTCCTGCCATGTTTTCCTCCGTGAACGCTCACATCCTCTGTGCCTCACTCNNTTCTCTCTTGGGCTGTAGGAGTAAGGAACCCCTGCAGGACAACGTTATCGCCACCTACGAGGAACACGAGGACAGTGTGTATGCCGTGGATTGGGCCTCAGCTGATCCTTGGCTGTTTGCTTCCCTGAGTTACGACGGGAGGCTAGTTATCAACAGAGTCCCCAGGGCACTGAAGTACCACATACTGCTCTAGTGGCCCGTGGCACTGCTGGTTGGTACATGGCAGGTTCTCACAAATCTGCAGCGTGAGGTAATAATTCCCTTTGCAGACCAATGCCTCCGTGGGTGAGCCAACGTTACTTCTACAGGAGCCCGAGGGGACATGTGGAGCTTCTGCCAGAAGCTCATCTGAAGCTGTCAGCACAGTACTCAGCACGGGAGGGAGCCATGCTGGACATTCCTGCATTGCCATGTGAATTGATGGTGGCCCAGTCTCTGCTCAGTTTCTGTTTTCTGTTCTAAGGGTGTTGGGAATTTAACTTTTCACGAGTGTGTTTCCACCTTGCTATTCTCATGAGATTACAAACTGAAATAAAGTGCATGGGGATGCACACAGCCTCCTTTCAGGCTCTCTGCCTCACTGAGGAAATCACATGGCTCTTTGTTTTATCTATCACAACCTGGAAAGAATGAGTACTNTGGACAGGTGTTCCATCTCTACAGTGCCATCACCCACCTGTGGACAGGTGTGCCCTCCCCCACAGTGCCATCACTTACCTGTGGACAGGTGTGCCCTCCCCACAGTGCCATCACTTACCTGTGGACAGGTGTGCCCTCCCCCACAGTGCCATCACTTACCTGTGGACNCCCCACAGTGCCATCACTTACCTGTGGACAGGTGTGCCCTCCCCACAGTGTCATCAGTTACCTGTGGACAGGTGTGTCCTCCCCACAGTGCCATCCCTTACCTGTGGACAGGTGTGCCATCTCCACAGGGCCATCCCTCACCTGTGGACAGGTGTGCCATCTCCACAGGGCCATCCTTTACCTGTGGACAGGTGTGCCCTCCTTACAGTGCCATCCTTCACCTGTGGACAGATGTGCCTTCCCCACAGTGCCANCCCTTAGGCAGAGCTTCTGTGTAGTATTGGCCTCAGGTGTGAAGGATGGGTGCCCAGTCTTGGGAGCTTGGGTTGTTGGTGGTTTGCTATAGTGTCTTAGTTAGGGTCACTATTGCTGTGATGAAACACCATGACCAAAAATCAAGTTGGAGAGGAAAGGGTTTATTCGACTTACACTTCCACATCACTGATCATCATTAAAAGAAGTCATAACAGGAGCTCAAACAGGGTAGGAACCTGAAGGCAGGAGCTGATGCAGAAACCATGGAGGTGTGCTGCTTACTGGCTTGCTCCTCATGGCTTGTTCAGCCTGCTTTCTTATAGAATGCAGGACAACAAGCCCAGGGATGGTACCACCCACAATGGGCTGGGCCTTCCCCTATTGATCACTAATTGAGAAAATGCCCTACAGCTGGATCTTATGGAGCTAATTTCTTAATTGAGGTTCCCTCCCCTTGGATGACTTTAGCTTATGTCAATTTGACATAAAACAATCCAGCACGGGGTGGAGAGATGGCTCAGAGGTTAAGAGCACTGACTGTTCTTCCAGAGGTCCTGAGTTCAATTCCCAGCAACCACACGGTGGCTTACAACCATCTGTAATGAGATCTGGCGTCCTCTTCTGTATACATAATAAATAACTCTTTAAAAAAAAAACAAACCCAGCACATATAGTGAAGTCCTCACTCAGCCTGTGGGGCATCCTTATGTCTGCTTATAGATAAAAGTGTGGCCAGCTAGCTTTTTGCTGGTCTCTGTCATGTCAGAAGTTAGGACTGGGTAGAATCACCATGATCAACCAGCAGCACATTCAACCATCAGTTTCACGGGGAGCTCTGCACACTGCTGACCTATCCTCTNGTCTATAGCTTTGTCTGTAGGTCCTGGAGCCTTGTCTTGTATATCTGACACATGATCACATCTGAGAAGCCCCTTTGGCAAGTAACAGGGTGTCTGTTTGTTCCTGTAGACATTGTTTCCCTACTTTGATGTCCAACTCTTCGTGCCTATGAGGAGAGGGGATGGAGGAGAGGGGATGGCCCAGTCAGGGCCAGGGCCTGTCCATCAGGCCACAGCATCAGTCTGAACCCCTGACCTGGCATCTCTGTACACCTGGAAAGTTGAACACTTGCTTTCTCTGGACGGCCTACATTTCAAGTTAGAGATCACATCCTGGACCTGGCTCTGCATGCCTGGGCACAGGCAGTGTCAGAAGGTGTGTGTATACATACTCACTGCCCCACCGGGTGATGTCACTTTCTCTGCACAGTCTATGGATTTTTACAGTGCAAACAGTTTGTCAAACCAAACTCTTCCCTGCTGTGTCTTGGGCTCCCAGCTCTTAGCCTATCTGGATCCTTTTGCCTGTGTGAATTTTGTCTTTGGAGACTGTCACAGAGCATTGTGCCTGGGTGGCTGAGCCCAGGCATCTTGCTTCTTCCTGCTGGTCACCCTCTGCTGTGGGGACCCATAACAACTGCAAGTTTCCTACCAAAGGGTGTCTGTGGCTTGTGGTGATTGGTAGTCAACAGTAGAGCTGTTCCAAATGCATGCACAGGTCCCTGGGAACAGACACTTTTATTTCTGGGCAGGGATTGGTCAGCTGAGGACCTGTGGCCAAATCCATGCCATGTTTGGTACACATGGTGGTCAACCCCGGAAGTGAAGGGCTACCTAGTGACCCTTTGTGGCTCTGGGATCTGGTGTTTCTTCTGATACTTCCAGGTTCACTGGTCCTGCTCCAAGTAGACACTTAGAAATAGATTTCAGGTCCAGGTGTGATATACACGCCTGTAGCCCCAGCACTCAGCCTCAAGCAAGAGGGTTGCTGTCAGTTCAAGGCCAGCCTGGAATACATGATGAGACTCTGTCTCAAAGAAATAAACAAAAAGTGGATCTCGGGGTCCATGGTAGATGTGTGTATAACTTTGAACACTGCCTAGGGCTTTCCAGTCTGCATGGGTTCCCCTCCATGGAGAGCCTGTCGTCCCTTTCCCTCAGCCCACACTTTAGCCTTATACACTGCAAACCTTGCCCCTGTTACACAGCTCATGCATTCACTAGCCGTCTGATGTCCTCCTTGCCAAAGCCTGTAAATTCAGTTGGTGGTTAATTAATTGTGTGTTTAATTACTATTGATTTTGACAGTTCTTTATTTTGGGTGTAAGTCCCTTATCAGGTATGTAATTTCAAATAACCTCTGTTTTCCTCACCTTGTTGCTTGCTGAGCAGTAGTATCTCTTACAGAAGGAAAAAAAAAGATGAAATCCAACTTGCCTAGCCTTTCCCTTTATGGTTTGAACCTGCCTGACCAGCTGTTTTCTTCTGGTTCTACATTTAGTTCCTGGNTCCATTTGNGATGGTTTTACTTCTTTTCATATAGCTATCTAGTTGTCCCAGCATCCCTAACTGCCTACCTTCCCTTGCTGTGGCTCTTTTATCCACATCAGGTCCTGCTTGTTGGCTTTTTCTTCACATTCCTTTTCACTGCTCTCTGCCTCATTAGGAATTCCTTTGGACCTTTATGGGATATTTTCCAGAACTTTCACTGGAGCCTCCCTCNGGATCCTGTGACCACTTTAGTTGCTACCCGTCTCACAGCAATGCCTGTTTCTGGGGCCAGTGGCAGAAGAACAGAAAAGACCCTATGTCTTCCGATTGGTCAGAGAAGAAATGTCTACATCCATAGTTGAGGCTTCCATGACCCCTGCGGCTTCTGCCACACAGCCGGATGGGGAAGTTAAAACCCTTCTCTCTACCTGCTACGGGAGAGTCCTGCCTTCTATGAATGCTCCAGAACCTTCTGCTCCTCATAGCACCAGATCCTGCCAGGCTGCCCCTAGTCCTGCCCACACCCTGTGTGTACAGAGAGCAACTGAAAGAGAAAACTGCTTCATACTCTGAATCCAAGAAGGAGGAGCAAGCAAGGCTAAGGCAGGGGTGACATGTGGTAGCTGGGTATCCATTCGGTCAGTCACTTGCTCCAAGCAGGCCTGACCTTGGCCAACTTTTTCATCTAGTTCCATAAAGTATAAATTACCTTCCTCAATGATTGGCATTTTCGAGGGTGCTCCACTCTGTGGTCCCCATCTGGAGCAGAAAATACCATTNCAGGTGAGAGCCTGAAGTTCAGTAGGAACCAAGGGCCCCCAAAGCCTCCTTGGGGCACACTGACTCCCTTCATCCACATCTGGGTTCTCCCACTGCACTGACATCCCTAGAGTGACCAGGGTAGCCACACCTGCTCAGGGACCCTAGGCATCTTCTTGGTTTCCCTTTGTCTCCTGCCCATCAGAGACAGCTCTACAGGAGCGCCTCTGCATTCTGTCCTCCAGCCATCGTCCCCAAGGCTGGTGTCTCCATGCCNTAGGCCTAGCAATCTGGAAAGCCCTCCCCAGACACAGCCCTGCGCAGGGTGTTGGATGTCCCATGCCGAGAAAAGGAAGAGCAAGACAAGCCATATAACATGCCTGTCATCTCTGGGGCCTGACCTTATGCAGGTCAGGGCAGCAGCCTTCACAGAAGAGGGAGTGGTCAGAAGTACCTAGGAAAATCAGCTCTGAGTCCTCTAGGCAAGCGTGCAAGAGAAGAAAGTAGGGTCAGCATGAATGAAGGGTGAGCAAGACCTGGTATGTAGGGATTTTAGGCTGGCTGGTCAGGTCTCTGTGGGGAGAGGGGATGGCAGCCCACCCACTCTTCAAGGCAGAATATTTCAGGACCCTTAATGGGGTTTGTGTTTCTTTGTCCACTTCAGGGGTTCATTTACCAAATATGATGGGATTGCACTCATCAGGGTTTCAAACAGAAGCTGCCAAGAGGGGCTATCCTGAGGCTGCTGAGCACGCCTTACTCACAGATGCCTTCAGTGGCCTGTGCCTGCCAGACTGAGGGACACTGGGCTCTTCTGGACACTGAGCAATGTAGATGCCACTATCGGGGCAGGCCTTTGAGGGACCTGATGGATTGTTGCTGAGGCTGGGAGGCAAGCAGCAGCAGGTTTGTGGCAACAGAGTGCCCACTCTTCTACACATGAGTCACCTTCAGGGTGGACTGACACTCTTCCTTCTGTGCATGAGGATGCATGGAGTGCAAAGGCACATGGGCAGTGGTGGCTCAGTGTGACAGTGCTGCATCTGAGACCCAGACCATCCCGAGCTGTGCCAGTTGAGAGTGAGGAGGTCCTGCAGGTGTGGCAGGGATGGCTTGAGAGACCTCTAGCACAGGGCATTCCCACTTTCCCTCCTGAGAGTTTAGGACTAAGGAGAGGAGCCGTGTGGTTTGAAAGGTCTGCCAGGGTCATTTGAGCAGTGCTAGGTCACCATCCATGCACACAGGCAATGACGCAGCTGGCATACACATTCTGGCAGGGCCCTGTACCAGTGTGGACCTGTGTTGGGCCACAGGAGCAACTGGGAAGCTTGGGTGTTCCTCTCTGGGTTGGGTGGATAAAAGTCACCTAAAAAGTACATCCACGTCTCAGATGGCTCCTGGCCAACTAAGGGATATTGCCTCGCCTGGCTCCTAGAATGGGCAGAGATGCATAGGCTGGATAAGAGAGTGGAGGGNCAGGGAATCAGTATCTGTGGTGTGCTTGCATGTGGTACTGGCAGGGAGGGAGCAAGTCATCCACTTCAGGTAATTTTCAGACATCTGTAAGATGCACAGGTGGGCTCACTGTCCAGGTGATGGAAATAGTTAATGCCTAGAAGGACCCAGCCCTTCCTCAGTATGTGGAAGCTGGTGAGCATCCTAAGAGGGATGGGCATCTTCACTGAGGAAGAACAGATCCCAAATCCTGTTTCTTGAAGAGCCCTCTCACTCCGTCCCCGAGGAAGCACAGAGCTTGTAAATGGGTGGCATGTTGCTGGTCTGAAGCCTGCCTCTCAGATNAGCCCTGAGTTGCCTAGGAGGCGTCTCCTTGCCTGTGAAATGAAATCACAGTCCCTGTTCTGTTCACATGGGTGTTTGCCTCCACTGAAGGAGGCACACATGACAGTGGCCTGTGACGGGCACACACATGGCCAGGATGCACACTAGCTTTTGGGTGAAGACTGCAGGTGTGCCAGGCATAATGAAGCCACCTGAGTGAGCACCTTGACCATATAGTACCACACTGCCTGCCCATCAGGAGCTATCTACATGACCAGCTTCAGTGTCCCCATAGGCAGGACTGTCAGGACTGGCTAATACTGATCTCCTAGGCCTCAGCATCTACTTGTGGTTGTTAGCTTTTGCTGCAAAGAAAGAAGCATGAGGTCATCACAGAGGGGCAGCTGTGTCTGAGTTCTTTCCAGAGCAGAGCTAGTCCTACAGCTCTAGCAGCTGCTCAGGGAGGGGTACCCTGGCCCCATCNAGGTCANCAGCTCACCCAGATTAACCACAGGCCTTGCCATGCAGACCTCTGCCGCTGCTCATGGATCACTGTTGGAATGCCTGTCACCACTCTGTGATTTAAGACCAGGCATAGCCATAATTCTTAGTCCCTCCTGCTCATGCCTGGCAGTTCCTTGGTGCAATGCCTCACAGTCTGCTGAGGAATGGCTTCAGTGGGGATGTGCCCTTTGACACAAATACCACACAGGCCCTGCATTGGCCAGGCCTCNCCAAGGTCAGTGCAGCCCATCCCCTACCCCAACCCAGTCCTGTGCAGTCCTGTGCACATAGCTGTGTGTGACTGAGCATGCATTTGTTGGGATACCCACCAGCCCCCACCATGGTCTCAGAATGAAGGGGCTGCACTTGCTGGGCTGGCTTTGATGCAGAAAATAACAGAGCTGCTCTTGAGGTCTGCAGCTATCAGCAATTGTTAAAAGCCTTCCAGGCCAATTACACAGAGAGCTGGAGCTAGAAGCACTTGGGCAAACCCCCTCACCTCCACCCCATCTGCATCAGGGCTGCAGCTTCAGCATGAGAAGGGCCAGCCAAGGGACGTTTGGGGCTTGTGGGCTGGAGGTGACCCCTAAGCACAGCAATGGCTGCAGGGACTTCAGTTATGACCCTTGGGCTTGAGTTGTGAATGAGAGTTATTGACTGGTATCTTNGACAAGGGCCTTTTTCTGAGACTCAGTTTCTCCCCACATAAATTACTGGTCGTTTNGGCTCATTTGTTCATGGAGAGGCTACACTACTCTGTATTTAGTAGTAAATATTCTTTAGGTTTGCTGAAGAACTGAGCAGAATGTACAAAGTTCCACATGCCTCTCTCGTCTCCTCTTGATATGTGACAGTCAACACCTGGCAACCCATGCTGACCTGTTGTGATAAGTGACACTGTGGTGCATGATGAGTTCACTCTTGGTGCTCTGCACTCTTGGCGTACCAACAACCACACAAACCAGTCACCCAGCACTGTTCCAGTGCTGTTCAGTACAGGTGCATGCTTGAGGTACACAGTTCATGCAGTACCACCAGCCACTCTGATTATTTAATTCCTGCTGTGTTCATCGGAANGACATTCCCTGGTTCCTGATTCCCGTTGGTCTCAGGGTGTTCTTGCCAGCAGTC
>LZPO01097179.1:110022-121121 GCA_001675575.1 Neotoma lepida | reverse complement strand
CATGCATGCCTGGGAGCAGTTGTGGACTCCCAGACAGCAGAGATTCACTTTATCTTGCTCTGAAGACTGGAAGCTCTTATAAGATCAAGGCTCTGGCAGATTTTGGGGTTTGGTGAGGGCTATGGCTGTGTACCCACTCATAGATGGTACCTCCTGGCTGTGTCCCTGTGTGATGGGAATGCAAGGCAGCTCTGGGACCCCTTCCTTCCTCCCTGCCTCCCTTGGCCACTGAGGAGCAGGAGCTTAGGGAGTTGGAGACTTGCTCAAAGCCTGAGGGTACACAGTGGGAGGACTATGCTAACTTTTAACCTAGGTGTGCCACCCCACTAGGATGGGAACGCAGTCCAAGAATGAAGTTGTAGGAGGGGAATTCTGAGTGCTTGTGAGAAAACTCCAAGAAAACAAGAGTCCTGTGCCCTCAGTTTCTCCAAAAACACAGAATTGTTCTTGGAATGTGCTTTCATGCCCCTCCCAGGTGAGTGTGTTCACTTTAGGTTGCTCATTACGATTGGCTATTGTTATTTGTTTGTATGCCTCTGTGGAAAAACATGCTTTTGCCATGTGCAGCTTGCCCTTGTGAGTGTACTCATGAGAACTTATGTGACCTTTCTTAACCCCCAGAGTATAAATTGTCTGGTGCCCTGAATAAAGTTGGCTATTGCGTGAGACTTCAGTTGGCCTCATTTTTAGGNTCCATTCTCCCAGGTTTCATAGCCTTTAGAGTGGTAGACACTCTAGGCCCACACTTTGCACTAAAAGGAGCCTCACATAGAAACCAACTTTCCAGGGGCTTGACCCTACTGTANGCTGTTCTCAGACCCTAGCTCCTGCCTGACTCACACTCAGTGCNGAGGGGAAGCTGCCTTTCCCTGCTCCTTTTGTACAGCAAGCCTGATTTGTGGCCCTGTTGATGAGTCACAGTCCAGAAGGAGCAGGTCCATGCAGTTACCTCGCATCAGGAAAAAGGGGTGATGAACCTGGCCCATTAGCTCTGAGTTAATGGTGTGATAATGGCTCCATATTTCTTTTTCCTGATGTGCGGCAGGAAGCTGGTTCACAGCAGTGGGTCATCAAGAGGGCAGACCCAGGGTAAAAACCCGGTTGTGACTCTCTCCAGCCACGAGACCGTCCTCACTGTGTGTGCGTGCATACGCATATTGCTAGCAGGCATCTATGTGTGCATACATGCATGTGTATGAATGCACAGTGAGCTGGTGTGTGCAAATGTGTATACATCTGCCTATGTGCATCTGTGTATCTGTGTTTGTGTGTGTGTAAAATATGCTGGTGTGCCCATGTGCTCGTGTGCATTTGTGTTATGTATGCATGTCAGTATGCATGTGTGTCCATGAACATATGTGTANCTTGGGAATTAAAGGAAGGAGAAAGTNTCAGACTTAGAGGGAAGTGAAAAATCCTAGCAAAGACAGTTATTAGCTTGCCAGCACTGCTTGTGGTCTGCTTCCCTTCTCCTAAAAGGGCCAATTTGCTTCCTTTCTTTGGTTTCTTCTACAGAGACAGCCAGACAAATGGAGATGCATGGCCTGCTGTATGGGGGTCTGGCTTACTGGGAAAGAAGCGTTTTCTGGAAGGACCCGAGGTAGGAAGAGAGAGGGTCCTTTCTGATTTTGTTAAAAAGCCACATAGGACCCTCTTGTTTCCCTCGGATACTCTTCTGAAGTAGTTCTTGGTGGCATTTNCCCTTTTTGTGGTTGTTCTTGGAAACCACTTGCATCACTCAGTCCTCATAGGGCCCAGGACACTGTGCCTCACTTGAGCCACCTGGGATCACCTGTGAGAAGAGAGGAGCATGTAAGTGTAAATGGGCAAGGCTCCTAGGGTCCTAGGGAGGGAATTCACTCAAATCCTCAGGACTTTTCTAAGGAAACTACTTCGGATACATGCCTGGACACATCTCCAGGGCTGCGAGTACACACACACACACACACACACACACACACACACACACACACACACACACACACACACACGTGGAGAGACAGTGCTATGTGGAGGATCGTGGGGGTCTGGACCACTCCACTGTTTGCTGAAGGGTCCCAGAGCTGAAGTAATGATCCCTAGAAATTACCAGCCATAGGAGTGGGGAGTGGGGATGTGTTAGGGCTCCTAGAAACAGGTAGTGGTTCTGTGATACTGTGGTAGTTGGAGAACTGGTCAGGGACCCTGTGCCCCACCCCATCTCTGTAACTCTCCCTTTTGTCTACTCTTTGAAGATCATTTCAGACAGAGCCATGCCATTGTTGGTTGTTATTATAAATGTAACACACTTGAGAGTCATTTGTGAAGTGAGAACCTCAATTGAAGATTGGCCTGTGGGCATGTATGGGGCATTTACTTTTCTTTCTCTTCTTTTCCTTTAAAAAAANTTTTTTTAGAGAGAGTCTCATTATGTATCATAACTCTGGCTGTCCTGAAACTCACTGTGTAGACCAGGTTGGCCTCAAACTCACAGAGATCCACCTGCCTCTGCCTCCTGAGTCCTGAGATCAAAGACATGCACCACATGCCCAGCTCCTGGGTATTTTCTTGATTGCTGATTGACATAGGAGTGCCCAGCCCACTGTGGGCAGTACCATCCCTAGGCAGGTGGGCCTGGCCTGCATAACAGATACAGCAGAGCAAGCCAAAGGAAGCAAGCCAGTAAGCAGTGTTCCTCCACGGTCTCTGCTTCAGTTCCTGCCTCCAGGTTCCTTCCTTGGCTTCCCTTGATCATGGACTGTTACCTGTAAGCTGAAATGAATCCTTTCATGGTGATAGAAAACAAAGACAGCCAAAAGTTAGTTTTATTGAAGTTACAGCATTTCCACTGGCTTTGCTCCTGGTCTCACTCGGTCACCGTGACTACAGCCACTGTAAGTTCGTTATTCCATTTACTAGTTTCACAACCCTTAAATCACATAGCATACTTCCAAACAGATGAATTAGTTTATATAAAGATGGAAGAGCTAATGAGGCCTTGAAAATGCAAGGAGTCAAAGCAAAGAGTAAACACAAGTCAAGAGTCACTGCAGGTGAGCGGGTGCCAGGTTACAAGTCTGTGGCAAGGCTGTCAAAGCCAATGGCAGTATGGCAGCATCAAAGTTTTGGTAGCACCTCTGGGACAATGGTGTTGAGATAAACTCATGACACAGATGGACCTCTTCCAGAGGTCATGCGCATCTCACATGTCCCTCTTTTATGCATCTTAGGAAGACAGCTGTGTCAGTCCTTGCTCTGGTGGGTGACACACTCATGAGCCAGGTGTCTCTGATATAGTATGGGAAGCCCACAGGCCTCTATGCCCTGATTTAATCAGTCAAGTTCACAGGTGGTAACTTTTCATTGCTTATCAGACCATGCCTTATGGCTAAAGATGGTGGTTACTTCCTTCTCTGCAAATTTGGTCCAATGTCTATCTGCCTGGTCTCTGTAGCCATCACGGAGCATCTTGGTGTGAGCTATGACTGGGACATTCATGCCCTATGGTTTGGGAGTTTCCACCCAAACTCATATTGACATTTAATCCCCATTGTAAAGTTTCAAGACTTTGATCAAGGTGACATTTGCAGGGTGATTGGGTTGGGAGGGTGGTCCATTCATGGCTTGATGGATGAATGTGAGCCTGCTTCAATAGTCAGCCTAGCTGTATTTGTTAGATGTACTTTCTAACCATGGGCTGTCTGCCCTATGCAACTCTGGGATTCTGCAACTATTCCCACCAGCAAAAAGCCCTGACCTCAGACCTCTAAAGTTTATAGATTGTGAGCAAATACCACCAAGCCTGAGGTATTGTTATTCCCACAGCAAAATGACCAAGAGAGATAGTAAGCCCCTGCTTTCTGCTCTCTTTGAGGGTAACTTTAGAAGTGGAGTTGATGGTCACACAAGTAGACCCCTCATGCTATTTCCACAGGGCCTCACTGCTCACACCCTGCAGTGGTGTTCACAGGATTTGAATGAAATGGAAAGCTAGAGCCTCTGCATCCCAGGACCTCATATNCGGGATCCATTTTCTAAAATCAGTGTGTGAGTTCCAGGACTCCATAGGGCCAGTGAGTCCTGAAAGGGAAGGGACCAGAGTCCTCTGCCTTCCTTAGGCTCTCAAGATCCCTGG
Source organism: Neotoma lepida (assembly GCA_001675575.1). NCBI lineage: Eukaryota > Metazoa > Chordata > Mammalia > Rodentia > Cricetidae > Neotoma > Neotoma lepida. Next base: position 117,007 of record LZPO01097179.1, on the reverse strand, counting down.
GCTATCAGTGGACCACATGTGGAATGGGCAGGTGGAGTACAGCCTTTTGTGTCTTCTCTGGCTCTGTTGACTTGTGTTGTAAAATCTGGCTCCTAGAGGCCACTTTCCTGGACTTATTATTATTTGCAATTTCATATCTGTGTATAGTGTATTTTGATAAGATTCACTCTCACTTCTCTTGCCTTCCCTTTCAGGTCTCTCTCTTTGTGTGAGCCACTGAGTTTAATTAAGATGGCTTGCATGAGCATGGGTGAGAGATATTTATTGGCTTTTGGGCATCTTGGCAGTGGTTACATCACTGAAGAAAATGATTCCCTCTCTCCCATGAACAATTTATACCTCCCTTTCCTCTTCCAAAGAGATACAGCTCTGTTTGGATGAGTGCCACAGCCAGATACAAGAGCTCTTTACCATGTGCTGAGGTGACACTCAGGAATGCTGACCTGGTGTCCTCTGAGGTCCTTGAATCTCTTCCTTGCAGTGAGGCTGGGTGCTTCTATGCACCTCTGGTTTGGAGGTGTGGACAGAAGCATTGATAAATCAGTAAGATCTTGTGAAGGATGAGAGGTGAGGGCAAGTTAGCAGGTTGTAAATAGAATCAGGCATTTGCCTGGGATGTACTTTCAGAATCCCAGGGCATAGCAAAAATCAGTTCTGACCTAGGATTGTCCCCGAGCAGAGCCAACGTCACTGTTCCTAGGAGTGTGGATGATGTCTATGCTCAGTAAGAAAGGAGATGGATAAACTCTCCTTTGTTGGCTGAGAGCTGGTCCTTCCCACAGGAGTCTCCATCCTTCCCTTTAATAAGAGAGACAAACACGACACTGGTGGCAGAGGGCAGCAGCAACAGTCCTACTCCAGACAGGTGCAGAGCCATCCTAAGATAGTGCTGTACATGACACTGCTCATTTAATTTAAGGCTTAAGCAGCGCCNTAGAGTATATAAAGGTCTGTGGATCATAGGGAAGGTTCATATTTTATTTTTCTCTACAAATCGGGCAGGCACGGTGGCTGTGGCTAACACCTCCAGCAATGGTTCTGTCCTCTTTCAATCTGAGGGAGACCACACACAGTGAATTTACCCCGACTGCACCGAGAGCCCAGGGTTTAAAGAGACAGAGTCCATATTTTTACTCTACCGTTTTCTCTTTGTTCCCATTGAAACATGTTCAAAAGTTCTGCATGACCCTGCGTTCTGTTCTGAAGCATGTACTTTTTATTTGTTAAGAAGAGGCAGAAAACCACTCAGGCTTCGTTGTTTCAATGACAACATAAAGTAGAAGAAAACCAGAGCCGAAGACCATGGTTATTCCTGGATATGTCTGGGTGGTAGTGGCAGTGTGGTTTTCCTGCTGAGGGACTCTGAGACCTGAACTGAAGGTCTTCATGGCCATTGGTCACCTGGTGATCCCCCTCTAGAGGGTGAGACCCATTTCCAGTGTGTCACATGTACTGTTGCCTCCTTTAGATGTGGGCACAGCCTGTGGAGTTCTCTGACCCATCAGATGCAACTGTCTGTGTGCTTGAAATGAGGAAAGAGGGAGGGAGGAAGGAACAGGAGAGGGAGGGGTGGGACAGGAGATCTTTCCTTCAAGCTCTCCGAGTGAATTAATTCCCTACTATATTCCCGAGTGAAGCAGAGAATGTCTGTGAAGAGTCTTGGCTCTGGGCCCCAGACTGGCTCCTCCTGGAGTGATCTGTCCCTGCAGCATTGAAGCTGACCTTTTGCAAAGATTCCCCTTTATTCCAATTATTGATCCTTTAATGGTGTCTAATGATGATGTAAAGACACTGCCAGCCCAGCCTCGGCTCTATTGATTGCTCTGAGGAGCTGCATGGAGCAGACTCTGCATTGCCCCCCACCCCTGACACCCTGCAGACTTTACCCTCCTTCTCTGCTGCTACAGAGGGTTCCCCAGTTCCAGCCCTAGACCCTCTGTCTCACTCAGGGTGCTGCTCTTCTCCCCTCTTCCCTTCCTGTCACCAGGCTTGTCCGGCTCTCAGCACCCATGTATCTCCCCTTCTCATCACTCTAAATCCTACCTGTGCTTTCTAGGCACATCTCAAATATCATTTCAAATGTCAGGCAAGAGAGCAATCTTTTAGAAATATAAATCAGACAAGGTCGTTCTTCAGCTTAAACCCTTGAATGGTTTCCAATTGCCCTCTCAGTAAATCTGAGGCCCCTGCCTGGCTGCCCCTGGTCCTTAGCTCCATCACCTCCTTCATGATGGCTCCACCCCATGGTTGTCTAGCCCACAGGGAAGGCCAGCTTCTTCCTGCCTCAGGGAGTGGCATTGCTGTGCTTTGGGGGCATTTCCCTATACGTGGTCCCTCACATGGCCAACTCTGCTTCAGACACCAGACCTGTTGGTCATTAAACTTGTCCATGCCCTGGTCTCCAAATGCCCAGGACTTAATATGTTAGGTGGCCTTGGGGTTTTGCAGAGAGAATGGAGGTTAGGGTTCAAGGAAGAGAGATGGTCTGACTTACCCAGTATGACTCCAGGTCTTTCGGAGTTAGAAGAGGAAGATGATGGTAGGAGTGGCTGGATGGGAGGCCTGAGACACCTGTCAGTTCTGAGGATAGAGGAGAGTGTAGCANGAATCCTAATTGGTCTTAATAATAAAAACCTAGTGTAACACTAATTGCTAAACAGTCTTATTAATAAAAAACCCAGAGCTAGATGTTGGGGTGAAAGCTTTAAGATCAGAGNGATAAAACAAGCCAACTGCAAGTTCTTACTAGGAAATCCTCAGCCCAAGAGAGAGCTACTTCCTGTATACTCACACCTATATACCTTTCTGTGCCCTGACATCTTACTTCCTCTTTCCACCCAGCTCTATCACTTCCTGTCTGTCTGTACAGACCTCCAGACCTCTATGGTTCACTAGTGCTGGGATTAAAGGTGTGTGCCACCACATCTGGCTCTGTTCTCAGTGTGGCCTTGAACTCACAGAGATCCCGGATGAATCTCTGCCTCCCAAATGCTAGGATTAAAGGTGTGTGCCACTACTGCCTGGCCTCTATGGCTAACTAGTGGCTTAGCTCCACACTCTGATCTCCAGGCAAGCTTTCTTTGTTAGAGCACAAACAAAATATCACCACAGGAGAGCACAGGCAGTGGGCTCTCTGGACACAGGAATGACATCAGCAAGGAAATCTCAGGCCACAAGGAGTGGATTGTGCCACATACTAGACACNAGTCCTCGCCTGTGATTCTGGAGACATGGTGAAGCTGTTGTGTTCATGGTCATTTGTTTCTGTAGCAAACAGGGACCAGTACTGCCCTGTCCTCCTCCAACTCTGTGATGCTACGACATCATATATGATGCTATGTGGAAGTAAGGTATGCTGGTCTCAGGCAAACTCCACACAATTTCTCCCACAGGAGCTTCCAGAAGTAGGCCCTGAGAAACAGAGTAGATGTGTGGCCTCAGGCTGGGGCAGGCACATGTAACAGAGAGGTGATGAATGGCCCAGGGCTTCAGACAGTAGGCAAAGCTGCCCTGTTGCCCAGGTCCCTAGTGACACTTAACCCACAGGCTGAAGCAGGCGTGCTGGGAGAAGATTCTCTCTAGATGTCTCTCTCTCTGATGGCAGTTGTGCCTGTGTATTCTGCTTGGGCTTCTTTGGAGCTACTCTTGGAGGCTTTGGGTGGGCTGATGAAGCTTGTGTGACTTGCCCCAGGTCTGTCCTTGATCCTTGATGACCTTAGCTCCTCTGAGTTCTTGATGTCCTTTATTGGAGGCTAAGAACTGCAAACTTTGGAGGAGCATGGTGGCTGGGCCCCTGGACAGTGCATGGCAGCCATCCCAGAAGAGCTGTCCAGCAGGCCTGGCTCTGAGCTGACTTGGGTGCCTCCATTGGGGGTGCTGCTCCCTGCCAGCAGCCTGGCAACTCCACAGGCCATCTCTTCTCTGGTTCTGCCTGTGGCTGTTCAGGGATAACTGTCAGGGACACTGTAACATCTGGCAGTTCAGACGGTCTCTGTGGATGAGGGCAGAGCAGATGGAGCAGCATGCAGTACTGCCCCTCGGAACTAGTGCTGTCCCTCCTGGGAGAGATGCCTGTCAGGTAGATGCCAATAGACAGGAAGATCATTCTGCAGGGAGGACCTTTGCCTTCCAGAAATGAAGTGACCACAGTCAAGAAGGAACATGAGCACTCCGGAGAAAGCCTAGAGAAGACAGGTATGTAGAATATGCACATTCTGTGTTATGCACATATCTCTGTGTGTGTGCTCGCACATGCGTAGGATGGCAGTGACAGGCACAGTGGCAGCTGTCAGCCCCAAAGCATCTTTTTGACTAGCTGTCACTTTAGCATCTGTCGCAGAGATGGACAAAGATCAGCAGCTGAGGCTGTTTGCCCTCCCTGTGAGTGTCCCTGACCGTGGCAGAGCCACTGTGTCTGAGGCTGGTTTTATGACCCAGCAGCCCAAGGCTCTGGCCTGGGAGGAAGTGCAGTGTATTTTGTGAGGGATGTTGGGTAGTTTGGTGTGCTGGGCCTGGCCTTGTGGAGGCCACATCTGTCAGCCATCTGGAGTGGAGGTGCAGTCATGACACTCTTCGGCAACCTCAGGGCCATACTGGCAGCTTCTGGCATTGTTTCTGTCATGAAGGAGGAGGCCACTGCTTCTGGTAAATCATAGCCGCGCAAGGGATCACTCTGGCTCTGCTGATCTGTCTTGTGTGATGCATGGGAGGTCTGCAGAGTTCTCTTCTCTCAAGGGAAACAGTTCTTCCTCAGCCCCTTCAGGTCTCTGTCTTGTCGGGCCCACTTTCCAGTCTAACGAGGAGGCCAGGAAGCACTATGCACGCTGTTTATAGAAAAGAAAGTTACATGACAGACTTGAGTAGCAAGGGAACAGTGAGGTGGGGGCAGCCTGTGCTTCCACAGGGGTCTTGAGGTAGCCTCTGTTTCCTGTGCTACTTGCTCAGGTGAGGTTGCTTGCAGCTCAGCCCACAGAGCTTCNGAGTTCCGGAAGCACCCTCCGCTTTGTGAAGAACATCCCTAGTCATCCAAAACGTTCGGAACCACAGTCCACACATAATCGCTGACCTTCCTCTTCAGCCTGCACTACCTTTCTGATGAGAAGAGACAGAGCGAGCTGAGCAGGGAGTCATAGCCACATTTTCTGAAAGGACTTCAGAAAAGATAAACAATGTGAGCTAGTCAGGATTAACCAGTAGACAATGGAAGAGGTGAGAAGGAACTTGAGTCCTCTGATCTCGAACTGTTCCTGCCATTAAGATACATTGTCTTTCCTTCTCTGGCCCCTCATGTAAATTAGGAACTCCTCTTCACCTGTGGAAATGGTGCCTGGCGCATGGAGACACAGGACCCTTATGTACCATGTCCAGTGTGTGGCATGGACCTACAGTTTAGTACCTACAGTTCTGCCATCTCATCTCAGTGCTCTGGATCACGAATATCATACCAGACATCAATAAAGACCTTAAGAGCCCAAAGCCCTTTGGATGGAGAGAGGTCTAACAAGTCCTAAAGGGCCTGTCAGGGCATGTGTGGGCAGGAGCTGTCTTCATGAGTGACTCTGGAGATCACACAAGGTGCATTGCCCTTCTCATCCTGCCAGGACCCTGGCAGAGGAGGTTTGCTGTCTTTTTTTTTTTTTTTTTTTTTTTTGTGAAATGAGGACAAGGATGTTGTTTCTTTTAGGACAGTTGTGGTTAGATAATTCCTAAATAGTGCTTGATGGATGCTGCTGACATGGGAGAAACTGCTACGTGGGGTATAGGGCAGGGCTGGGGCTGCAGATTGTTCTGTGTACAGAGGCACCGGAATCCCACTCTCCCTGCTTCTCTGTTTTGCTGAGGGACAGGCATTGTGACAGTGGCGGTGGCAAGCCATCTCCACATATCTTCAAGACCTTGCCAAGGGCACACTCTGCCTCTGCAGTGCCGCATAATGGAGCCCGCATGGTGCTCTCGGATTGTCTGGGGCTCTACTTGACTGGAGGGTCAGCGTCTCCTGGGATAAATCACGGCGCACTAGATCAATTGTCAAGGTTTGGCCGACTCATTTGAGAGGCTGGATTCATGTTGTGCCGTTTCTTCTTCCCGTTGCAATTTTTTTCCTAAGGACGTGGTGTCAGAGTTTTAGTACCTCATATTTTCTGCAAATGATAGCAGTAAGTTGGCGGTACGGTGGCGGCAGGGCTTCACGTGGTGCCGTTTGATTTGATCCCGTCATAGCTGTCTTTGAAGCAGTGGCTGCATGCAGAGGCCAGCGGCGTTCCCAGCTCATCACTGCCTGTGTGCATCCTGCATCCCCTGGCCACTTGTCACACGGTGTCGATATTCATGTGGGGCTGTAACCATAGCAAGTCAATGCTATTCCGTAGAGATGGTATATTTTTAATGCTAGAAACATGACATTTCCTACCTGTGTGTCAGTTCGCTTGGTTTTTCTATAGGTTCCCATAAGATGAAACCTGGAGAGTGTAGGTATCCCTAATCTCACGCTGGAAATTCATTTTTTTACCTTAGTCTGCCTATTTTCTCTTTTAGATAGGTGCTATCCCCTATCAGATTCAACATAAATGTGGGGACTTGGGGATGTCTCAGTTGGTGACGTGCTTACTGTGTAAGTATGAGGGCCTGAATTCCATCTCCAGAACCTGTGTGAAAATCTGGGTGTGATGACAGACACATGTGATATCAAGCACTGGAGAGTTGGAGACATGTGGATCCCTGGGGCTTGGCAACCAGTCAGCCTAACCTAATTGGCAAATAAACAAAATGGATGGAGCCCAGGGAAACACTCATGAGGCTGAACTCTGGCCTCCCCATGAATGTCTATGTTTCAGCAGCACACATGTGCAAGGGGGTGAACACACATGCATGTGTGTACACACACACAACACACACACTCACACTCTCACACACATACTTTCCTCCCCCCTCTCTCACACACACATACACAACACACACACACACTCACACATTCTCTCTCACACAT
>LZPO01097179.1:94451-109895 GCA_001675575.1 Neotoma lepida | reverse complement strand
TTATTTGCCTGCCATGAACCAATCTCTCTCATCTTCTTCCTGAGGCCTCTGCTTTAAGGAGTGCAGATGCTGCCTGGAGTGATGGCTTAATAGTTAAGAGCACTCACTGTCCTTGCAGAAGGCTTGGATGCACATATATATACTTAGGTACACACACACATACACATAAAATGTTTAAAAAGTGATGATTTCCACCAATTTTCCAGCATTTTACATTTGCTGTCCACTTCAGCTCCTTTCTTTCTCTTGGATTAAAACAGGTGCCATCCACCCAGGATTATATATTGATCCATCCTCTGACCATTAATTAGCAGTTATGTTTCGTGATGTCCCTTGAAGTCCATCAGCCCTTCAGTGGGGGTGTGGCTGAGCACACACATATAGCTTGTTAGTTGTCCTTCCAGATAACTCATTTTTTAGTNCACCTCTTTCAGTTACTTGATTAATATTGAGTCAAGACTGGCCCAGAACTCACAACTACCTTCCCTCCTCAGTTTCCCGAGGGCTGGAATTGCAGGCATGAGCCATAATACACAGCTGCATCTACTTTATTTAATATCTTCTACAGGATAGTCTGTGTCCAGGCCTAAGAGAGCCTTATGTGTAGCTCCTGCTTATCTTCTGATATCCCTGCANGACATAGTTTGTTACCATTCTTCTCCACTGACCAAACAAGAGATGACAAGGAGCCAGCAGGAGATCACACAGACACGTTGGGGTGAGAACTCCCTGGGCACTGTGGGCTACCTTCTCAGATCAAGGGCCACAGCTTGCCTTGTGCCNGTGACTCCTAGACCCCCAGCCACACCTTGGACTCTGTCCTGACCTAGGAGTGTGCTGTGTTTTACCATGGTTCTCTCTCCCTTCTTGTCAAACTGCAGCTTTTTCTCAACATGAAGCATCTCATGCGCACCCATGCCTATGTTCTTTTTAAGTTCTTTCTAATGCCCTTGCCTGTTGCTCTTTGTTCTTCGAGATGGTCTTTGTGGTCAATTTCACTTAAAAATTCTATCATAGCATTGACTGTGTTGCATCCAATTCATAAATTAGTTTGGCACGAGCGTGCATCTCCTTACACTGACCTGTTGGTGTGGGCACTGTGTTCCCTTTTTCCCGGGGTATCCTGTCATGAGTCCTGTGGGGAACTGGTTCTNAGCACTAGAGCCTGACTGCGGTCTCTAAGGTCAGCCTCCATAGTCAATGTGACTGATCCAAACAGTTTCTCTTCCACTGCTGTCTGTTAATGGTGGCTCCCTGAGGGAACGTGCCTTTTCATATTTATATTAGTGGATTTTAAAAGTGTTTTATATATGTATATAATAACAATTAATGAAAAAAGAGGCCGTACGTTTCAGAGAAAGCAAAGAGTGGTATCTGGGAGGGGTTTGGCAGGAAGAAAGGGAAAGTAGAANCAGTATAATTATATTATAATCTCAAAAAATAAAGGAAATCACAAAAATGTTTTAAAAGTATGTTGTTTTAAGTTTTTTTTTTCAAGCAGGCAATTCTTTTATGTTTGAGAAATGTCAATTCTCTCTCTTTCCCAATAATTACATATATAAGGCTATGTAGCTGTATGTATGTGCAAATGTTTNTGTCTATCCATCATACATCCACTTCTTTCTTCTTACCTTGTTGAGCTGGAAGGATGCTGGTCAAACACATAAAGCTATCGGCTCTCCTAAGATTTTAGTGACAGCAGCATTGGATTTACCACCAAGTAGTTGTATTTAAGCCGTGGCTACTCGCTGGATGGTTTGAGAACATACTTCACCATGCTAAGATGTGTCCCCATATGGCAGTGGTTCTCAACCATCAGGTTGTGACCCCTTCGGGGAGTCGAACAACCTTTTCATTGGGGTCACCTAAGACCATCAGAAAGCACGGATATTTACATTACAATTCATAACAGTAGCAAAATTAAAGTTATGAAGTAGCAATGAAAATAATTTTATAATGNGGGGGTCACCACAACACGAGGGACTATATTAAAGGGTTGTAGCATCACAGCATTAGGAAGATTGAGGACCATTGCTTTATGGAGGAAGTGTCCACCAACACCTTTTCAGTACCTGAGAANGTGGCAGCNAGCCACTTTTGTCAATGCTAAAGCATTCTGTTCTTTCTGGGATGGGGCTTGCTTTGTTCTAGCNTGGGTGTTTTCCTGGAGACTGCTGAGCACAGAATTTCATGTGTGTTACAATTCCATATGCAATGTCGGCATCTGTAGCTATCCAACACACCTCATATTTATTTTCTTCCACCTTTACCCAGGTCTCTAGGATATCCTAACTTGGGGAATGCAGGGTCCAGGAGNCGTCCATCTTCTTGCATTCTCTGGAAACACCCAGCATGGGCATTATTTGTTCCATGACAGCCTGAAAACCAGCTCAAAAAATGCTGGGAACTTGAGAGCAGTAAATTCTTGAATGCCATTTTCAATTTCATACATGGCTTTTTGTTTATTGCTTATTGATTCAATTATGGTGACTCATTTTCCTAGAGAAGAGAAAGCATACATTGTCTGGATGCCCGCATCAAGAATGAAGCATATGTATTGATTTTTCCTATCTAAATTGAGGAAATTGGTACATTTATTTTCTTGTACCTTTTCCTTTGGCTCCTTTGTTTCCCTATCGTGTTGTCATGGAGGCCTTCTTCACAGGAAGTATTTTATCATCCAAGATTGCATGCACAAACTATCTAGTTGATGAGTACTTAGGTTTGTTTGATCAAGTGGCTTTGATGTTGTCCATTCTCTTTGGGGATTTTCATTCATATTGAAGACAGAGATAAGGTCACCAATTCTGAAATCTCAGCTGGGTATAGAACTTCGGGGTTGTTGATTTTCTTCTTGTTTTGGAGAAGGCAGAGTCTCTGCTATGTAACCCAAGCTGCCTTCAAACTATCCTTCTGCCTCATCTCCTGAGTGCTGGGATTACAGGCGAGAGCCACTATACCCACCCAAAACTTTCATTAAATAAATTAATTATTTTTCCCCAGCCCAATCACAGTCTCCCCTCCCTCCCTCCCTCCTCTCCTTCCAGTCCCTTCTCCCAATTTCCCCTCTCCGCACCACCCAAGCTCAGCTACTTTCTCCTTGTTTTCAAGTCTTTGAAATTGTGGAAGGGAAACTGAGGCCAGTCTGAAAGTTATCTGTGGAACAGAGACTTAGTCTCCCTGACTGGGTTTTTTAAGAGTCTCTCTTTCATCTATTATGACTGACTTCATCATGACTATTTTATACACATATATAATACATCCATGATACATTTTGATCCTTTTCAACCCATCACTACCTCATGCTGCCCTCCTCCTGGTCCCCTCTCTGTTCTCAAACCTCCCTTTTACTTTGTGTGTGTGAAACCCAACAAGTATAGTTGGCACGGCTTCTAGGGGACCGTGGATGAGGGAGTGCTTACTGGAGAACTGGGTGCCTTGCCAGTGGCTACACCACTGAACAAATTGTCCCCCTCTTTCTCCTAGCAATCGTGAACTGCAGGTAAATCCTTAGGGGTGGGGCCTCACAAGCCCCTGCCCCCTCCATGATGGAATAGCAACAGCTCCAGGTTTGTGTAGGCAATCACAGCTGCTGTTGAGTTTTAAGAGGGCAGAACCATGCCATACCCAGAAGGCCATTGGTCTTCAAGACCCCACCCCTTCTATGGGCTCTTCCATTCTTTCCATACCCTCTTTTGAGGTGATCCCTGAGCCTTGAAGGAGGTGGTGTANATGACCCACGTGGGGATGAGCATTGAACNTTAACTGGAGTTTTGAAAGAAACTTCATCCTCAGAGTTAAGTTCTGCCAGTGTCATAACTGCTATGGGATGTGTCCATTAGTGTTTCATGATTTGATTTTTTTGTTTTTTTCAGGGAGAAACTCTTCTGGTATATCTTCCGGTGTGGGGACAGCACTTCTCTTCCACTGTCCTTGGGTTCTTCGTATATAGCTGTGTGTTCATCATCATCTTCCTTTTGGACATTTGGGCTTTCTGTTCTGTTCTGCATTGTGGTCTAGCTTCCCATATCTCCCTTCATAGTAATTTTTCAGGGTTTTCTGCTGAGTTATTAGTATCTCCTGATACTTCCAAAGGTACTTCTAACTCTTCTGGGGGCATTACTCATCTCTTAGGTAATTCCTGAGAGAAGTCTCTTCCAGCTTTACATCAATTTGATATCTTAAAGATACATTGTTTTAATTTTTAGGTGTATGAGTGTTTGCCTGCATGTATGTCTGTGCACCATGTGCATGAAGTGCCCACGGAGGCCAGAAGAGGACACTGGATCCCTGGAAACTGGAGTTAGAGAGGGTTGTGAGCCACCATGTGGGTGTTTGGGCCTGAACCAGGTCCTCTGAAGGACAGCTAGTGTTCTTATCTGCCAAGCCATCTGTCCAGCCTCTTAGTTTGATATCTTATTAACTGATATTTCAGTTCCAATTGTTTAGAATGCTTTCTCGTATGTAAACAACAGCTTTCTGTTAGTATGGTTTTTTTTTCTGCTTTTTCTTGAGATAGGGTTTTATGAAGCACAGGACAGCCTTGAACTTGCTGTATAGGTGAGGCTGGCCTTGAACTCCTGATCCTCTTGTCTACACCTCCTGGGTGCTGGGCCTACAAGCATGTGCCATGGTGTCCAATTTTAAGAAACAGCTTTATTGAGATTAAAGTTAATATGATATAAAATTCACCCTGTAAAGGCTATAATTGTGTTTGTGTGTGTGTATGTGTGTGTGTGTGTGTGTGTGTGTGTATGTGTGTGTGTGTGTATTCAGGATTGTGCAGTTGTCACCAAGGATTTTAGTACCCTCTCCTTTTACCTACTGTTAGTCACCAGCCTACTTTCTACACCCATGAATTTACCTATCTGGACATTTCATATAAATGGAATAATCTAGTATATGACCCTTTACAGTTGGTTTCTGTGAGTTAGTGTTTTAAGCATCATCCATGGTGTAGTATATATCAATACTTCATTTCTTTACAAATATTTTTATTAATTCTTTGGGAACTTCATATAATATATTTTATTTGACCATACTCAACCTCTGCTCCTCCCCCTAATGTCTCCAAGGTCTACTCCTGCCTCCTTTCCCCTCCAACTCCATGTCCTCTTCTTGTTCTTCATCTCTTTCTCTTGTCAAAAAAATATTCATTGTATGGACATACCATGCTGTGTTTGTCCATTTATCACTCAGTGAACATGCTGATTGTCTTCACCTTTGGCTATTATGGATAATCCTGATATGAACATTTATATTCATCATATAGACTGGATTTTTGATGATTAGTATCATATTGATAACAAATTAACTTCAACAGTATGCAAACATTTTGCTACTACGTATTCTAATTCCCTTTTTTATGCTATTATTTCTTGTAAATTAAATACTTTAAAATCTCTCCCTCTCTCTCCTGTGTGTGTATGGTTTATATATATGTATATATACATATATATGTGTGTGTTTGTATGGGTATATTTATGTATATATATATGTGTGTGTGTGTGTGTGTGTGTATGGTTATGTGTGTGTGTGTGTGTACATATCAGCACAGGCATGTGTGTGCCATGGTGTGCACACAGAGGTCAGAAGACAAGCCTAGGACTTGGTCTTCACTTTGCATCTTGTTTAAGACAAGGTCTTTATTGCTTGCTGTTGAGTTCACTAGGCTGAAGGGTTTGAGATTTCNTGGGGATTCTCCTGTGTCTGGCTCCTGTCTTGCCATAGGAGACTATAATCTCAGAAACACTGAGATTATAGATATCCTCCTCTGCATCTGAATTCAGGTAGCCCTGGGAGTGTAACTCAGGTCCTCACACTTTGATGCCAAGTGCTTTACTCACTGAGCCATCTCTGCAGCCCTCTGTAAATCATATGCTTAGTGCGGAAGCTTTTGGTACAGTTTCACAAGACTTATTTCTTCAGTCCCTTATTTCAGATTAGAGAAGAGTTAAGAGTAAATTATACACATGCCTCTTTTATTTTTATCACAGTGGTCACCTCTGNTATCATTCATTTCTTCACTTGGGTTTCAATTCCCATCCATTATCCTTTCAGATGGGTCTTGAGGACCTTCTCTCCCTTCTTTCCTCTCTCTCTCCCTCCCTCTTCTCTCTCTCTCTCTCTTTTTCTCTCTCTCTCTCCTCTCTATATGTGGTATGTTCATGCATGCATGTGCACCTAGCAGCAATGGATTATCCATTTTTGTCTATTAAGGGGTGCCTCTATCCCTTCATTTTTCTACATTAAAATGTTTCTTTTGATATACACATTATTTTTAAATTTTAGAAATAATCAATGCATTTTATGACGTTCTAAAGAAAAGCCACCCATATTTTCTTGAATTTTGTTGAACCTGAAATGGAGGCTTCCCAAAGTTCACTTGTGCCTTCTGCAGGAAGCTAGGTCCCTATTTCCTCTCTCTAGTGTGGCTTGTCACCCACAGGCCTTTGTGGCAGAGTGTTACTACCCATCAATTTCCAGTACTCTCAGTGAAAAGCACAATGCCCACTCCACAACCCACCCCCAGCAAGGCACCCACCTCCATCCCCCAACAATGCAGGCTTGTTTGTGTGACATTGCCACGTCCAGGTCCGGTGCTTCACCCTGATCCTGTTCATTCCCTCTGTCATGGCAGCCACTGGTGCTGCAGACTGGTGGGTCCCAGGATGAGGTGACAGTGCCCCTGAGCAGAGCACTCAGGTAAGTTCCAGGTGAAAGGAAAATGGATCTTTGTTGCTGCAACTTTTGTTATTTAATGTAATTTTGAAATAGATGACTTTCAGATGGTTAATATTTTAAGAATAAATGATGGATGGAGATGTCTCTTTCATCCTGTCCTGCCTCAGCCTGCATCTCAGAGTCTGAGTGTTCACTTTCCCATGCATACTCCCAGAAGGTTTTCATGCATCTATAAGCCAACATGCCACACTCCTTCACACTGTTTCATAACCAAGCTGCCCATGGCTCCTTAATACNTGATGCAGATCTTTATGTATTAATATTTTATGCATGTTTTCAACTACCCAGCATTCCAGTGATGGCTGTATCATTATTATCCTTGAAATAGTGACATTTCACCACCGAATATGTTAAGCATGAGACTTCTTTTTATACCTCCAGGGGCTTTATATGCTTAGTTCAACATTTTGTGCTTTTCTTAAACCTGTGAAAATTTTATTCAGTTTTTTTNGCAAACATTTCATCAGTTCACTTCTTTGTTCTCTGTGTGACTCACTGTGGAATGTTCTGTGTGGCNCTTGGTATCCCAAGTCTTCCTTCATACCTCTCTGATGTTTTGAATTGTTTCTCTGCCATGTTTTTAGGAAAATTAATTCAGTCTTCACTATGTAACAGCTATACGAATTTCNAGACTTTCTCTAGAGTTCAGTTAGGTGCCTGTTGCTCCTTTTCCTCAGGACCCTCATCTTGTTAGATAGCTTTGCTGCCATGGGACATTCTCTCTCATTGAATGGAAACTTCTGGAAAGGTCATCGTCTGGCAGCTGAATCTATTTCTCTCTCAAGAGATTCACTTACTTTTTTTTGTCTTTTGGGCTATTCATGATCTTCAAACATTTCACTGTGTATTTGCCTTGGAGGTGAAAGCACAGATTGACTAATTTTCATTGGCTTTGGGCCTCCCTCCTTTCCTCTCTTCCTCATCTTCTACCATTTATCCCTTCCTCTCTCTTTGTTTCCCTCTTCTATACTTTGGTTCTCCACCAGGCCTTTCCTGCGGTGCAGTGTTGGCCCCATCTCCATGGATGGTACACTTGATTGAGGTGAAAATCTTCATAGAGTTGGGTAGGAACATCAAAAAAGCAAGCAACCATGTGGGCTGTGAGAATGTTTATGCTCTGATGTGTGTCTGTCTGTGACTCTTCTTGCCTCCGTTGTCTGGTGTAAAGTCTTACTCTATTGAGTGGTGGGTACACTGACTGATACAGTGGGTTTTCTGCATACTATGTGACATCATGCCCTGATCAAGCTGTGAGACATCCTGCTCTGCTCAAGAATTCCCTGCACAGAACTCTTGCCTCCTTCCTCTCCTCCTACACATCTTCTGAGGATGTGTGGAGCCAGCTGAATCTCTGCCCTGGTTCCTGGGTGCTGAGCTCCTGGAGGAGACTCACATCTTTTCCAGCTTGTCCTGGTCCCTTAGAACTTCAGTTNTCCACAGGAGTCTTGCCTCATCTGTTCCATCTAGTCTCAGTGTGACTGTTTCCTTTCTTCNATGGAGTTACTCAGACCCAGGTTTGCNCCTGGCTCTGGCTCCCATTCTCAGCTCCAGCCTGGANTGGTGAATTCTGATTTTTGGTCTATAATGTCTGAGGGGAACAAGGAANCTGCNCAGGTTATGCCACTATTGGGAAAGACTCGTCNTGGGAACCATGGAGGGAAACACCAGGGTCATAATTAGAAAGGCATCTCCACATGAAGCAAGAAATGCTGGGAATCATGGGAGGGAAAACCAGAGTTCTAGGAGTGAGGGAGGAAATAGGTGACAGACAGACTTAGGAGAACNGGAAATTGTTGGGCTTTGGTGTTNGTAAAGTGAGTGGTCACTCAATAAAGTAGGTCTTTCCACTAGACAGCAGAGGCTAGAAGAGTCACAGAAAGGCTTTGTGCTATCTTGGATCAGAGCANCCTCTCACAGCCCACATGGGTGCTTGCTTTTTAATATTCCTACCCAACTCTATGAAGATTTTCACCTCAATCAAGTGATCAGCTTAACTTGTAAAGCATACAATTGAATGCACACAAATATGGGTCCTCACGCCTTCCTCTAGAAATAAGGGTGATAAATTGGTTAATTATTGTTTTGGAATCAGTGTGCTATTCAGGCTTCTGATTTATAGCTTGTGTTTCGGGTAGGTAACTTCCCGTTCTTACTGGATCTGTTTGTAGCAACTTAGTGTTCCATCTCACTATTAGCCAAAGGAGGTTTGAAAAGTAAGTTGAAGAGTTTAGTAGCTTTGTAACAATAGCATAAAATGTGGAATAATGAACTGTAAATGCGTCTAATTACATAAATAATGCATTTGTGTAATTGTCAAGTAAGGGCGTGTGCTAATGAACCAATTATTTTTAATTGTAGGATGCTTGATTGTTTCAGAAATATAATTGATTGTAATCAAGAATCAATTAAATGTTGATAGTAATTATGTTTATCAAGCTTAAATACATGACATCATTACACCATAACTACTTCAGGAAGAAGAAAGTAGAATGAGGTTATTATAAGTGAGGGGGAAATAGCTCTTGTTTATGCTGACAGTCCACTGGTGGTGGTCCTGTGCAGTGATCCAGGGAAAAGGAAGCACCCTTCAAGGCCCACAAAGCAGGCTGACGAAGCCAGGCTTCTCCAGCATGAGCTCTTTTCCTTTCTTCGGAAGCACTGTTTCACTGGGAGTGTTGGGAAAACAGGTGTGGGANAACCAGAGCTTCAGCAAANGTCATGTTGGGGGGACTGGCAACAGGGATCTTGGCTTGGTAGCTTCTTTTGAAGGCCACTTGGCACCCCTTTGGGATGTGTTCCCAAGTTGATATGAGACTCCCAGATCTGAGTGGGGGGCTCAAAAAAAATACTAGTGACTGGGGTCATCGATCTAGAGTGCTTTCTGGGGTCTTGCTTACAAAGAAAGGCAGCATCTTTGTGTTCTGCTCAGGTGGCCTCCATGAGGAGTTGGGCCATGGTGTCTGTATGGAGGTAGAAGGAATTCTGCCCTGGTGGTGTGTAGCTANTTCTCAGTGTTCTCTAGCAACTGTCTAAAATGTAANCATGTTCCCCACTCCAGGCTGGAGTGATCACAGCTCAGCCCAGCTGGCAGGGAAACATACAGCTTCCTTCAGAGCATCCAGGGCTGTGTCCTGTGTCATGATCCATGAAAGGCAGGGTTTGGAGCCTTGGCACAGTCTCCACTTGGTCCAGCCTTGTCCTCCAACCAGTGTTCTCCTCCAGAGAGTCCCTATCTTTTTTCTTATTTTTTTACCTAGCGTTAGCCTGGCTCCCAAATGATTTGGCTTTTCCCTGGCTGTGCAGCATTGAGTCTCTCTGTCTCTTCTTCTATCCTACCCGTACTCACACATGGCTGCTTCTAATGTCTTGTCAATTGTACAGCACTGCTGTTGCAGAGGCTGGCCTAAAGTTCAGCCAGGAGAGCTACTAGCTGTTTTAAAATCCTGTGGAAATAGAAATGTTAGCAAGAGCTGCCTCTAGGAGCTCTGTGCAGATTGAGCATCTCTTCCTGCAACCTGCATGTGGTATAATTTTATCTTTGCATTATAGGTGAGTATGCTGAAGCCCAGAAAGGGTAGTTAGCCAATAGTCTGCCAGGCAGTGACAGGGCTGAGGATGGCTGGTAGTCCTGCTAAAGGGCCTGAGCAGTAGCCTATCTACAGGCAAAATGTTAGGACACTGGAGTCCAGTAGAACTGCTGGGAGTGCATTTTGCTTCTATAGGAACCTTTCAGGGAGTGTTATAGATATATTTTCTTCCTGAAATGGTGCTTGTTTTCTAGAATTAATAGGCTTTGTTTATTCATGAGCTGTCTAAATACCCAGGCCCCATCTTTCCTTTTGACATTCTCAGGCCCAGCAAGGATTTCTTCAGTTTCTTGCTGGGAAAATGGATTCCACTGGACAAAGCTCTCCATCTCCTCTTGGCTGCCACTCAGCTGCTCTGGTTTGCACCCCTCACCCCTTGTGCTGGGGGCACTCTTCTCTGCCTTACTGTGAATTCCACGATTCCAGCTCCACAGTCACTGTCCTTCATGAGTTACTGGTTCACCAGGGCAAACTTTGAGTTTCTCCTGTGTTTGGAAACTTGATAATATCTTGTATACATAGAACCCTAGATGGGGATTCATTTGGAATTTGTCATTTATTTACGTTTATTATATCTGTGTCCATCTCTATGTGCATTCCACAGCCTGCAATGTGGAGGTCAGAGGACAACTTGTAGGAGTTGGTTCTCTCCTTCCACCGTGTGGGTCCTGGTGATTGAACTCAGCTTATCAGGCTTGGCAGCAAGCACTCTTATCTTCTGAGCCATTCCACCCTTCTGTTAGGAATTTTGAACCTTGCTTATCTTCCAGTTTTCAATATTACTTTTGAGACTTCCACCCTCCTGCTGAAGATGGTTCTGCTTCCCTTCTTGGCACACACACACACACACACACACACACGGAATGTGGTCAGGAGTAAGAAGCATACTGAACCTATTCTGTGAGGATAAGACAAATATGTATAAATAATGAGGCATCTGTTCTAAATCCATGCCCATGAGTGTTGGTGCCAGGAAAGTCTAGGACTCAACTCTACAGTTGAGGGTAATCCATGTGGGATGACTGAAGGCTGGGGCCTGAAACCTGTGGTGGTGAGTAGATAATTTGGTGGGTATGATGGGAAGCATAGAAGGCAGAGTTGAGGACTACAGGTGACAACATCAAGGTTTTGATCTTATGTGATTATTCAGTCTTGTTATTAAACCCAACTCCAACTGCTTGCTTCTCAACAGGCCAATTAGACTGAGGGACAATGTATCAAGACAAGGAAGGAGACTTTAGAAAACCAGCTTGATGAGAAGATGGAAAACTTTTATTCAATGGCCATCTTTCTGGGGGGCTAATTTAAGTAATTGATAAAGACAGTCAATGGTATTCTCAGACTGATAGGCATCTTCTCACAATGGTGATGGGTAACCCACCCAGTTGGGTACCTATCATTGTATGGATGAGCAATAGCCAACTGGTAGGCATCTGCTCAAGGTGGGGATAGTAGTTGATTGGTGATGGCACACTGGTGGGCATCTACTCATGGTGGTGATGGGTGACTGTACACTGTTGGATGTCAACTCTCTGTGATGGTTGGTGACTGTACAATGGAGGACATCTGACAGATGGCTGAGATGATTCATATCCTGTCCTGGTCACTTAGTCATGAGGTACTTTTCAATAATGCAACTTTCAAGAGATATGTCACAATTTCCTCAGCTATATTCTACACCAATTAATT
Source organism: Neotoma lepida (assembly GCA_001675575.1). Taxonomy (NCBI): domain Eukaryota; kingdom Metazoa; phylum Chordata; class Mammalia; order Rodentia; family Cricetidae; genus Neotoma; species Neotoma lepida. The sequence continues at coordinate 97,875 of LZPO01097179.1, read as the reverse complement.
TGCCTATGTGCAGTTCCTGACATATTACCCAGGCTTGAGAGGCATTCTTGATGATTGCCAGTGCATACTAATGGGAAAAACATATGTTACCTGATTATTGTAGAAGTCAGGGGCAGGCAAGATTGAATAGGGATAATTTGACTTTTTCCTTTCCTATTTATATCCATTTTATTTCTTTCACTTGCCTTATTGCTCAGTTTGAGATTTCAAGTACTTTTCTGATTAGGAGCTAAGAGAGTGGCTGCTTTTAGGAGAGGGTGTCTTTGGTTTTTCCTCATATAATGTTGACTATAGTTTCTTGCATATAGACTATTGTGATGAAATGTATCCATTTTACTAATTTCGTCAAGGATTTTATCTTGAAGGCATGTTGAACTTTGTCAAAGATCTTTTCTATATCTAATTTAATGAGATAATTAAATTAGATATAATTATATATCTAATTGTATAATTGTACAATTATATAATTGTATAATTTCCATTTTTGAGCCTAGTTATGTGCTATATTACATTTATTGTTTTGTGTTTGTTAAGTTATCTTTGCATCCCTGGGATGAAGCCACCTTTGTCATGGTGNATGACCTTTTCAATGTGTTGTTNAAGTAGTTTATTTTATTGATATTTTTGGTATCCATGTTCAGCAGGAAAGTTGGTCTACAACTTTCTTTTTAAAATTATATTCTTGTCAGGTTTGGTGTTATGGTAATGTAGAATTAGTGAGATGACCTTGGTAGTAGTATTTCCTTTAAAATTTTATGCAATAGAATAATTCAAGGGGAATTTGGAGTTATTTTTTATATATTGGGTATAATTTAGCAATCATTTTACCAAATCTTGCTCTTTTTCTTAAAGTCTGGAGACATTTTTATTATGGTTTCAATCCCATTGCTCATTGTAAATCTGTTTACAATCTTTATAGCCTCCTNACTTAATTTTGGTAGTTCATATGTTTCTAGAAATTACCCATTTATTCTAGATTTTTCAATATATTGCAATATAGGTTTTTCTAAGTATTCCCTAATGATCTTTTGGATTTCATTGGTACCTGTTGTAATACACCCCATTTTGTCTCTGGCTTTTATCAGTTTGGTTCCCCACTCTGTCTTTTGGTTAACTTGATGTCTACTGCTGTAGTTGGTGGCATGAACCTGGGAGAGCAGGGCCTAAAACTGAGGAGGACTAAGTCTCATGCAATAGCCAACTTTATTCAGAGCATCAGGCAGTTTATGCTCTGAGGGTTAAGAACAATCACATGAGTAAGGTGTTCAATCACAAGGAGAAGCTACACGTGGCAAAAGCATATTTTTCCATAGAGGCACATGAATAACAGCAGCTGAAGTAAACTCATTCCTATCTGCTATATCTGAGAGGAGCATGAAAACACTGTGCTTTGAGAAAACTGAGGTCACAGACTATTGGCTGGTTTTCTTCAGTTTCCTCACAAGTACTCAGAATTTTCCTCATACTCCATTTTTGGACTATGTTCTGACAGCTTGGGTCAGGGTTGGTCAGTTCTGTTTATCTTTTCAAAGAACCCACTTTGTTCTATTGATTCTTTCTATTGTTCTTTTCATTTCATTAATTTCTCCTCTGATCCTTCTTTCTGTTACTGATTTTGTGTTCTCTTGTCCATATTCTTCTAAGAGCTTGAGACATATCACTAGGTTATTAAGTTGAGATCTCTTTTTGTGGCCATCTATAGATATAAATTCCTTTCTATAGCAGCTTTTGTTGTATCCCACAGATTCTGGTATATTGTGATTTCAGTTTCTGATTCTAGGTGTTTTAAAACTCTGCCAGGTTTCTTNAATGACCCACTGATTGTTAAATGATGGATTTTTCAGTCTTCATGAGTTTGTGTAGTTTCTGTACTTTNTCTTACTGCTGACTTCCAGTTTTAGTCCATTATGATCAAATAGAATATAGGGAGTTGTTTAAATTCTCAACTATTTATTAAGACTTGCTTTGGGTCCTAAAATATGCCCTGTTCTGGAGAAAGTTCCATGGGCTGCCAAGGACAATGTGTATTCTGTGGCTGTTGAGTGGAATATTCTACAGATGTCTGTTAAGTCCGATNAATCTTCAATGTCATTAAACTCTGATGGTTCTTTATTTCTGTTTTTGGCTAGATGACCTGTCTCTTGGTGAGGGTGGGGTACTTAAGTTACCAACTGCCATTGTGTTGAGGTCAATCTATGCCTTTACATCAGGGGTGTTTATGAAATTGGGTATGCTGATGTTCCATGTGTGTTGTGTTTAGAATACTGCCTTGATAGGGCAGCTCTTCCATTACTATATGCCTTTATATCTTCTAATGCTGATTTGAAGCCTCCTTCAGTAGGTGGTGGGATACTGCTCCACTGCCTTGTGTTTCTGCACTGGACCCTGTATATTTTGGACTAATTTATTGGTTGATTCTCTAATATCCTGTATTTTTTTCATTTGAAACATTTGTAGTGTTGAGGTCGGACTAGGTTGTGGTTGATGGCAAGTGTCTCCCCTCTGAGTTCAGTCCTAAATATTCAGCACTGTGCTCAGGGTCTAAGGCCTGATCCCCAAACCATTCTTAGGGAAGAAGCCTAAAAAGCAATCATAAATGACAGATAAACTCATCATGAAAATACAGTAAAGAGCCATTAAAAGCAATCACCCTCACAGCTCCCGTATCCTTAGAGGTATAAAGGTGCAAGGCTAAGGTCATGCACACCAAGAANAGATTAGATGTGCATGAAAAGAACACAGGAGGAGTAAGGCCAGTGACCAGTGTCAGAGCAATAGAGAGGAAAAGGGGAGAAGTGAACAGCAAGAGCAACAGGGGAGAAATGAGACAGGGCATATTCAGCTAAAGACAGAAGAGAAAGGAAAATGGAAAGAAGCTAAGAGAGTAAGACTAGAGAGTAGGAGATGGGAAAACATGATAAATGATGAGAGAGGCGTGAGAGAATGAGAAAGAGCAAGAGAGAACGAGATAGAGGTTTTATTAAAAAGGAGTAAAACANGTGGGATGGGAAGAAGAAAGAAGACAGAGCAAGAATAGGGGTTTAAATATTAAAATCTAGGTGTGGTAATCCATGTCTGTAATCCCAATACTTGGGGTACTGAGGCAGGGAGACCACTATAGCCCAAGGCTGCCCTATTTCCTATGGTGAGTTCCTATCAACCTAAAAAAAAAATAAAATGACAGGAAAGGATAAGACATTCCATAAAATTAAACATTAAAGTAAAGAGAACAGGACATTTAAGAAAACAGACTAGGTCGTTGTTGCCATGCCTGCCGACATCAGCCAGTGGTCTGGGCCTCTGAGCCTGCAGGAGGTGGACGAGCATCCCCAGCACGCGCTGCGAGTCGCCTAAGCCCAGGTGGAGGTGGAGGAGCTGGGCAAAGTACTGACGCCCACGCAGGTTAAGAATAGGCCCAGCAGCC
>LZPO01097179.1:82797-93771 GCA_001675575.1 Neotoma lepida | reverse complement strand
TATCCTCTCGCAGGGAGTCCTGAGCTGTGCTAGGGTAGAGTTTTAGGGTGATTTCCCGCTATCCATCCTTATGATTCTAATAGTTGCATCCTGGTTTATGTTTGCTCGAGTTTAGGCTCCATCTGGGGGGGTGTTTGGTATTCTGATGGAGTATTATATTGTTAGTTTAAGAAGCGCAACTCTGGAAAGTAAGACACTCTGCCAAGACCAGGTCCACAGGCAGTGTTGTCTCTCTGTGGTTTGACAAGGGCTAGGTACAGAACCAGGCACGGTGGCATCTCCTGAGATGTGTTTGGAGAGTCCTGTCCCCCGACTGAGACAACCCAAGGCTTCCATCTCAGCTAACCCCGAGAGTCCATTTCGGTCAGGTGGCTGCACAGCTGTCGATATCCTGTAACTATTAAAGAACAGGGCTGCTGTGCTGAGGTCTGGCTATGGAGAGGATCCCTGCTAAGCCTTGCTTCTCAGTAGTGTGAGCAAAAGTCACTGGAGTTGCTGTGTGTTTTAATCATGTCTGTCGTCAAATAAAAAAATAAAAGGCATTGGATTCAGGAGAAAAAAAAAGAAAACAGAATAAAATTTATGTTTTATTTAAATTATGCAATGTAGCTTAAGCAATCTATTTAAAAGGCATACTGTCAGAGAAGAGGGAAAAGGGAGGAAATAAATAAAATGAAATAGAAATATAAATAAAAAACTGAAATTAAAAACANCAAAATCAGAGCAATGAGGACTAGCTTCCCATCCTGTAGGCTTGCGGCTTGTGTAGGCAGTATGGAAACTATGGGTTTGTATCTGTGTAGCTTTGCCTTCATTGGCTGTTTGGGTTGGTGCCCCATCCCAAGGGAAAGCCTATTTGGCTTTATGAATGACTTCCATGTTGTTTTCCTGACAGCCAGAGGATATGGTTCACATGCAGGACAGAGGCTGCTGTTGCTCTAAGTCAGTAGTTCTCAACCTTCCTGATGATGCGATCCCTTTACTACAGTCTCTCATGTTGTGGTGACCCCAAACATAAAATTACTTTTGTTGCTACTTCATAACTATAATTTTGATACTGTTATGAATCATAATGTAAATATCTATGTTTTCTGATGGTCTTAGGTAACCCTGTGAAAAGGTCATTTGAACCTCCCAAGGGGTCTTGACCCACAGATTGAGAACTACTGCTCTAAGTGGTCTTTCTGTTTTGGAATTGATGCTGATGGCAAGCTTTTCATTGGCAGGCCCTAGACCCTGGTGATTTTCAGCTTCTGGGCTTGTGTTGGGGATCGTGGTGGACAGCTTCACTGCCCTGTGCATTTTCTGTGCATGGCGAACCTCTCCTTTGCAGATCTCTAAGAGCTAGCTTCCCTGTTTGCTGCACAGCTGAAGACCAACTCNCACAGAAATCTGCAACTCCCTTTGGAGCTCTCCATGGTCCTTACCCAAAGCTTTCCTCCTGTAGCCAGAAGAGTTTTGTAAGGCGACTCCAGATCCCTGTTTGGTTGGACACAAACCCACTTAGCAGTGAGCCCAGTGTTAACTGGTTTGTTTTCTTTTGGTCTCTGCTTCCCCCTCAGATGCTCACACATACCCTTTTTCACTCTGAAAGTGCAGTGCACACTCTNTGAAACTCTAGCTTTGATCTCTAGAGTTGGTTCCTGCCCTGTGCAGTTGCCTGTTCTGTACTCAAATCTGAGACCTCCTCTTATTGTGTTCCATTTACTTAAGTTTTCTTTATTTTTATGTGCATGTGTCTCTGTGTCAGTATATACACAGGAGTGCAGGTACCTGTGGAGGTCAGAGGCATTGGATCCTCCTGGAGCTGGAGTTGTAACAGGCTGATGTGAGTTCTGGAAACTAAACTTGGGTCCTTTGCAAGAACAGGGTGCACTTCTAACCACTATGCCATCTTTCCAGCTCCCTTAGGCACTTTTCAACTCTTTCTTACGGCCATCCTTGTGTAAGAATGGCCATTCTCCCACTGTTCCTGGCTCATCTTCTAAGATACCAGCAGTCACCGTGTGTACAGCAGCCACTATCTTCTTTCTCTTTAAAAATACACTTTTAAATTTACATATTTGTTTTTATGAAACAGCACCTTTGTGATGTAACCCAGGCTGGTCTCAAACTCACTATCCTGTCTCAGGTCTCCAGGTAATAGGATTACAGATGTGTGTCACCATGCACAGCTAAATGGACTGTTTTGTATTGTACTTCTACTTCTTGTATAATTTCAAAATTCCTTCAAATAATCTTAGACATAGGAAGTTAGTTTTCATATTTTTTCTGATGCAGAGCTTTCTGGTATTTCTTAATTATCTTTTAGGATGTAATTCTGTTGAACATAATTTCAAATGATAATGAGTGTGGATTGCACCTGACTGCAATCCCTTCCTGTTGCCTGTTATTTATTAATTTTATGTGCATGTGTGTGTATGCCTGATTTGTGTGTGTGCCTGAGTTACATGTGCACCACATACATGCAGGTGTCTCAGGAGGCCAGAAGAGGAATTAGATTCCCTAGAACTGGGGCTCCCAATGATTGTGAATCACCATGTGGGTGATGGAGACTGTATCTGGATGCTCTGTAAGAGCAGCAAGTGCTCTTAACCACAGAGCCATCTCTCTGTCCCTTGCTGCTCATTTTTAATGTGGACTCAGTTTTCCTGAACACTTTGAAGGAAAGTATTACGGTAGCTTTTCTTNGTTAGACTTTCCTCAGGTGTGGGAATGATGTCATTTTTTGGTTTCCAGTCTCCTCTCCTCATCTGAGGTAGATATAAATGTTGCCAGCTCAGGTAAGCCAGTTGTTCCCAGAATTCACTTCCCCATGTCATTCCTTGCAGGGGTAACCCATGCTGATCTTTGAATGGCATGGGGTATGTATGTAGTTCTGAAGGTTAGTGCAAGGGGCATCAGATAGTGGCTATGTACCTGTTGTCCCCAGCTTTCTCTCCAGACCCTTCTTAATCATCTGCATCAATGTGGTACAATGCCTGTCCAGTTTTAGCTGCTGCTTTTCAGTCTATCATTGGCCCCTTTCTTCCCTCTGCTTTTATTGCATATACCCTAGGGTGGGGAAAAGCTGTTATAAGTGGCTTGTTATTCTCCTGTGTTTGTGAAAATTGTACATTATGTCCCCCAGTAAGGTATGCCCAAGTCCTAACTCCAATTCTAACTTCTGAGTGTGATCTAATTGACCACAGGGGACTTTTGAAAATATTGCAAGGATGAGGTCCTAAAGATGAGACCATGCTGAACTTAGAACAGGCCTGAGTCTAGTGACCTAGTCAGAGGAGACGGAGGTCTACATAAAAAGACAAGAATATAGACAGAGATGGGAGTGACATGCCACTTACCACCTTAGTTTTTGAGACAAGCTCTTACTGAACCTGAACTCATAGATTTGGCTAGACTGGCAACCAGCAACCCCCAGGACCCTCCAGTCTTCATCTCCCCTGTGCTGTTTCTGACTTTTTAAAAGGGGTTCTAGGGAATCAAACTCCATCCTCATAAGTTGTACAGAACTTTACTAACTAAGCCAGCTCCTAATAAGGACCCCAGTACCATTGGGTTATGGATATCTCTATCACCCAGGGAAAGACTGTATAGTCACACTGAGGCATCTGCTATATGTCACCCACAGGCTCACAGTTGAGAGATAGTCACAGCAGGTTCTGGGAGCCACCTCTAAGAATTGCCATCCTCACACTAGATTGAGGAGCCCTCCTCTCTCCCACTCTTAGGGCACACCTTGAGGTAATTTCCTGGGATACTTGGGCTGGAATTCAGAGACTCGCTGCCTGGCTTTTCCTGGGATCTTCAGCAATATGACACCCCCAGTTTTTGTAATACTTAACTAAAAGTCATCTGTTCCTTCCACTAACNTCTTAGTGTTGCCTTCTATCCCAGATGCTTCCATGCTGGAGCCCCAAAGGTGAATTGTTTTTCAGACCTCCTTGCATGGAACACCCGTGTCACACGAAGACCAATACAGAATATTGAAAACAACCTAAAATGGAATGGCGGGTGTCCTGATGGTAAAACTCTCCAGTCACTGTGGTGGTCTCAAAGTTCCTTCCAGTCTCTGACTCCTGGGGTTCGCCTCTCATCTCTCCTGACTCCTCTGTCTGAAGAGTTGCTCTGGGTATTTCAGAAGCCTCACCCCCACCTTGAAGTTGGGACAGGTGTGCCCAATTCTGCTACTTTAACCTCCAGGCCTCTCACTGCCAGATGGGAAGGGTGTCAGCTTCCCTTTCAGAGGAAGTGACTACTGGCTCCAACATACAGGCGTAGGATAGGTCCTTCTGGGCTGTGGGTTTGCAGAGTGGGGTTGGACATTCCACNCATGCACCAATATCTGCCCCCTCCTGAGAGGTGGGTGAATGTGTGGGATCAAATGCAGCCTGCCTTCATCCCTTTCTTCCACTANGGGTAGGATCATCTGAGAAGGTAACCTATAGAAGTGACTATTTGGAGAGTCAGGCTCTGAGGTCTCTGAGGAACTGGGGAGGACGCTAGAAATGTAGCTCTGACTGATCTAGTGCTCATGTCAGTTCTTCAGCCCCAGCCTCTCAAGTATCAGGATTATGAGTTTCATCATGCTGCCTAGAAGCTGTGCTGTGTGTGAAGGGGACCCTGTCTGGCAGGGTTGGTACTCAAGACGGCCTCCTGGTGGCCTCCTGTTCTCTCTTGGAAACTGCCACAGTTTGTTGCAGACCTCGAGACAGAGATTAGATTCTTATGGTGAAGGCNGTGTGTTTTAACCGTGGAGATTTAGAACAGCATTGCCTGAAAGGAACGGGGGCTTGTCAGAGGTTTTTATTTTAAATGACAGGATTATTCCNACACAATTGTATATTCTTTATGCACATTTTAAACAGAAGAATGAGGACTTTTCAGAGAAAAATGAAATCCTTTAATTAGAAAGCACTGAATAAGCAGAGCAGGAAATCTTACCCCCACTTCCAGCTCTGCCCATGTCCTCAGAGGGCCCAAGAACAAGAATGAAGACTTCAGCTCTTCCATGGAAAATGTGACCCTGCTGCCAGGCAGCTTTGATAGAATGAGGCTATCCAACGGTGGAGTCAGGACAGACTCAAAGTCAGAGTGTCCGCAGAGCGCGGAGAAATCGCTGTAAGCGTACAGCCCTGGGATGGCTATTGTCTTCTCCAGGACTCCATCAGTTTCATGCCCAGGCTGGAGATGGTGAGTAAGAAACCTCAACTACTCAGAGGGGCNTGGCATCCATCAAGGGATGGTTTGGACCCTGGGCTGGTGGAATGGAGAAGGTTAGAACCATTGCAGACCCACTAGATCCCACAGGGAAAGAAAAGCTCCACTCACTGTGTAATGCCTCCCAGTCAGGGGCTCTTGTCAGGGGTAACATTCTCACAGGGGATGTGGGAANGTGTAAAGATTTTGAGTATCCTAGGCACAGACGGTTTTGCTGACATCTCATAGAAGCAGATCAGTTGTACCTCCCACCATCCTAGGTACATAGTGTCTTGTGGACAGAGGTCATCTGTACCATCCACTAGCCCAGGTGTATAATGTCTCATAGGTAAAGGCCAGGTATACCACCACCATCCCAGGTGCGTGGTGGCTCCTGAACAGAAGTCAGGTATACCATCTACAAAAGCGGTTCTCAACCTTCCTAATACCATGACCCTTTAATGCAGTCCCTCATGTTGTGGTGTCTCCCAACCATAANATTATTTTGTTACTACTTCATAACTGTCATTTTGCTACTGTTATGAATCATCATATAAATATCTGATATGTGACCCCTGTGAAAGGGTCATTTGACCCCCCAAAGGGTTTGTGACCCACAAGTTAAGAACTGCTGGTTTACAAGCTCCAAGTTTATAACATCTTATGGGTAGAGGTCATCTCCTATGTCTAGCATATCTCCCATTGTAGTAGGTGTTGGGCTTAAGACATCACTAGTTTTGCAGTTAAGAAATTCTAGTCTAACACCCCNCCAACACACACANATGCACATGTGTGCNNGCACACACACTTTCACAATCAGGATGTCCCCAAAAGCATTCCTCTGATGTTGCCCTTACTAGTGTTTCTCTCAGAGAGAGCTAACTCTTTAAATCTTATACCAGGTCACACCTCATCCCTGTCACAGTTCATGCAGACAGCTCATGTCCTAGCTCATCTATACCTCAACCTGTCTCTGCCTATGGTCTTTCTTCATGCTTCATGACACACCAGGGCTGCTCAGGCTGCTGGGCCTTGCCCTTGCTGCTGCCTATGCCTGTGTCACATGTGTTCACCTTATTTTTTCAGCTCACCTAGTGGCAGAACTCAAGATGTGGCATGAGAGTTGCTCCACCNGCCACACCTTAACACTCTCTAGCTTCTATTTTGGTTCAGAGCACCTGCCCATTCCTGCCAGCACAGCATCTATTTAGTTGATTGTTTATCCATAGTCTTCACCTGTTGGAGAACATGATTGTAGTGACTATGGCAAAGCCTGGTGTGCGTTGATGCTAGAATCACATTTGCTAGCTAGCTCACCAGATCATTAATAGAGGGGGAAAGTGATCCTTATGGCAACTTAAAAAAAGTAAGCTCAATAAAAAATGTGCTTATTAACTAAATAAGATGAGATAATAAAATTCCATCAATAAGTTTAAGAACATAAAAAAACATTTGTTGGAATGCTTGGATGTCACGAGTCCTCATCAGATGTGTGGTTATTAGAAGGNAAATCACCCATAATGGTAGCCTAATGGAAGGGAGACCGATTTACATGGCCCTGACCCTCATTTTATGGGAAGCAGGACATGTGGGGTGTGGTACATTAATGCATTCACCTGCCTGGCTTGAACTTGGTAACGTGTCCTGAAGGCAACAACAAAATTCTCTTATCTCATTCCTCCAGGGACACTCACAAGCATGTGCACAGAAAACATGCATAAGCCAGTCAAAGCAGGCTCCATTCCTAGCAACAGACAGACAGATAACTGATACTATGGAAGCAGTCTCTGGTCCTCCTTTGTCCTGACCCTGTTTCCTCCCTCAATCCCCTCCTTCCATCTTCCTGTTTCTCTCTACATGGTTAAAATTGATAAATAGCTAATGGTTAATCAAGGAAATCTAATTGCATAGCATTCCTACAGCCTGATAATATAAATAAAGTTTGGAAATATGCAAAACAGTGCTTCAAATTATTGATAGCCCAATATATATGCAGCAACAGTGTAAAAACANGTTCGGATGATAAATTCCAAATTCAGGGGAGTGTCTGGCATGGAGAAAGGAAGAATTAGGGACAGTTAGAGGAAGATAGGAAGCTTCAATTTTATCACTGATACAGACAAATATTCTAAAAGATTTATTTATTTGATATGTATATGCATCTATGTTAGTGTGTATATGTGTGTGCCTGTGCATATGTACAGAGGCCAGAGAGTACAGTTGATATCTATACCTTTGAGGTAGGATCTCTCCTTGAACCTGGGCCTCATGTTTTCTTGGTTAGGCTGGAAGCCATGGACTCCTGGCATGTTCTGTGGGTTCTGGGATCCAAACTCTAGTCCTCATGGTTGCATAGCAAGACTCTTTACTGCCACACTGTCTCTCTGATACCTATATAAATATTTTAGAAACATAAATTATAGATGAAAAATACTACTGCTAGATGGATGGGGCTGGATGTTTGGGTGTTCTGTGGTTTATTCTCTGTACTTTGCTGTATGTGTTTAATTTTTCATAATCACATGACTGATGTTTGGCTGGGCTGAAATAAGCACTANTTCTTGTTTATAATAAGAAATGGAGTCATTTGCACTGCTGAATTTGTTTGTTATTGTTTTTCTTTTTGAGAGACAGGGTCTTGCTATATAGCATAGGATAGCCTCTAACTTGCTGCAATTCTCTTGCCTCACTACCCCTAACCCCCGCCTCTGAATGCTGGGATTACAGGTGTGTGCCACCATGTCATCTCACTAATGGTTCTGGTTGGTTCTTTCTTTCCTTCNCTTACAAATGGCCAGACTGAGACCACAGTCTGTGGTGGCTTTTGATCTTATGCCCGTGTCCTGTCTTCATGTCTTTCTAGGTCAAGGCTATTTTCACTTATTGGTCCTGCTGCTGTGATGCTTTGGCTAATGGTGGCTCATCATTGAGTATTGAGGGGGCACAAGTGTATACAACCTCTGTGATCTCCTCCACTCTTTTGACTTTCTATCTGTTCTTAATTTGGTCTGGCTGGGATGAGGGCTGAACCATTTCTATTCCTTTAGTAATCCTATGATTCAAGTCTATCATGCTTCCTTCTGAAATCTGGTGAAAAAAAGAAAAGTAGTAGACTGAAGTCTGACTTTGTGAAGATGGAGAGAGCATTGTATCACGGGCATCTGTGGTGATGGAAATAGCCCCAGGGGTGGGGGAACCTGGGATTTCAGGAAAGAGCAGTGTCACATTTGGTGCATGTGCTGAGAGGAGTAGTAGGAAATTCAGGTACTTCTGAGAACTTTTAGTCCTTGGCCATATGACATTTGATCATTTTATCTGTTGAGTTTTCCTTCCCAATGTATGTGATATGTTGTAGGTGCTCAGGTAGATAGATCACATGTTGCAGTTTTGCAATTTTTATGGTAAATATAGATGAAATAGCCCTAGTTAAATACTCACATGAATCCTCACAGAAGTAGTTATTGAAAGGACAAATGCAGGACTCTGGACAAATGCCCGTTTCCCTGTACAACAAGGCACCTGGTTCTCTGACTTATTTAAGCTGGAGTTGTCAATTTCTATTTTCTTCTACTACCTCAGTTTCGTTCCTTCCTGCTCTGTTGACTTTACAGGTTCTCACAGGATGATTCCTGAGAAATTGGAGGTTTGCATCCCTGGNCCAGTCTGTCTCACCAGAGGATAATTTTGGCTCCTAGCTTCCCTGTTGCTAAAGGTTTTCCCCTGTTGGGATGCTTTGCTCCAAGATTGGGTGAACACGAGGGTTATCTAAGACAATCCTGAAAGTTTGAGCCAGTTTAATCAGATAAAGAAATAATACAAAGGTTGTACATATCAGAAAAGGAAAATAATGTNGACAACATAGTTATCTTCAGAGAAAATCCCTAGGAATCTACAAGCAAAGCTCCCAGAGCTAATAAACTGCAGGGTGTAAGAGTAATGTAGAGGGGCTGGAGAGATGGTTCAGCGGTTAAGAATCCAGACTGCTCTTCCNGAGGTCCTGAGTTCAATTCCCAGCAACCACATGGTGGCTCACAACCATCTATAATGAGATCTGGTGCCCTCCTCTGGCCTGCAGGGATACATGCAGACAGAACATTGTATACATAATAAATAAATAAATCTTTAAAAAAAAAGAGTAATGTAGAAAAATCAAGCCATTTACATAGGCAAATAAGTAAGTGAAAATAAAAACTAAAGACACATTATTATAATCAAAATCCCAAGATAAAATGGAATAATTCCGTGACCAACAAAACAAATACAATGTCTAAATGCTGAAAAAATCCAAAGTACTAACAAAATAAAAACCTGAAGAGGGGGGAGAGACAGACCATGTTCTTGGATGACACTCAACCAAAAAAAAAAAATCATNNACTTCTGTTTGTCAATAATAAACAGCCCCAAAAGAAAGAAGACAGTTCCTTGCACAACAACCCAAGATGTAAATTATTTAATAATTATTTGGCCAGTGAGACTCAGGACATTTAGAACTATAAAACAACTGTCAAAGGATCTAAAGCATACCTAAATTGCTAGAAAAATATCTCAAGGTCATGGATTGGGAGACTCTGGGTTGTAAAGACTTTAACAGACTTATGTCTTTGGATCATACAATGGATCATGCCATGAATATCTTTCAGAAGGCATACAGTTGGGTTTGGTGGTTATAGACATTCAGCCAATCTCTATATCTTAANTGGATAGCTTAATCTATTTGCCTTAGCATAATAATTGGTAGATAGGGCTCTGTCCCTGTTGTCATCCTTCTATACTTCTTGTATATGTTGAGTTTCTTGATTCCTTACCCTCTTTTGTATTTAGTGTTTTTCCTAGTCTACTTTTTTGACTTCCTTCTTGTGTTTTTTTTTGTCTATAGATATGTTATTTTCTTGGTAGTTACCTTTATAAAATTAGAATTATAATAGTTTTATATTTATATACTATTCATATAATTTTATATAAATATTTATATAATTTTATATAAATATTTTATATTTATATAATAGTTTTAATAAATACCAACCCATACTCACTTCACTGTCCCTCTGCAGCTCTTTCTTCACCTTATGTTGCTATTTTCACAAATTACTTCATATTATTCTGTGTGTCCACTAGCCTAGATTTATAATTACCATTATAATTATTGTTTTGAAATATATAAGGAAGGTAAAAGGTTACTAACCAAAGTTATTATGTTTCATATTAATTGATGCAATTTTTCTTTACCAATACTGTTCTCTTGTGTAGCCAATAGTCCCTATCCAGTGTCCTTTCACTTCAACTGCCAAGTCTCAGTTTGACATTCCTCATAGTGTGTGTGTGGCAAACTTCCTCAGCTTTGCTTTACCTGGGAATATTTAAATTTCTTGTTTTTCTTTTTTGAAGGGTAGTTTTGCTGAATATAAAATTCTTGACTGTCAGAACCTCACTGCCAATTCTTTAAATTTGGCATCCTNCTGCCTTTTGGATTNTATAATTNCTTTTGATTGCTTGCCTTTTAATTTCCTTGCAATCCCTGTACATAGTGTTTCTCCTGTACTGCTGCTTTTAAAATTCTATGTGCATTCCCACCCCCTCAAATTTAACTGTCTCANTATAGCTACTTTTATCTTCCTTGGTGTTTGTTTATGTTCTTGGAGATATGTAGATTTTAGGGTGACTTTTGCTGCTATCCATTCAAGCATTTGTTTCTTTCCTGATCTCTTCTCTCTACTTCTGGAACTCCGTGTGTGTGTGTGTGTGTGTGTGTGTGTGTGTGTGTGTGTGTGTGTGTGT
>LZPO01097179.1:54686-69198 GCA_001675575.1 Neotoma lepida | reverse complement strand
AGTCTACAGCTCCTAAGGGGGAAGCATGGTCAGCACAAGTGGGGTGACTTTATTTAAACTATATATGTGTAGGGAGTAGTGAAAGCTGTGAGTGAGTGAAGTCCCTAGTGAATGTGTGTTGTCGGACATGGTCATGGCCATNTTGATGACTCCAATGCCTCAGCCTCATGGGAGTGGCAAAGTTTGACCAGAGTGAGGCTTGAGAGAGATTGTGAAGCTTTCTTCAGGGTCCTAGTATGAATGCTTATGAACAATTGATCAATGTGGGCAGAGACTAGCAATTGCAGCTTCCTCCTCCAGGATGGTTATAACCTGAGACTGCTAGACTACAGAAATCTCCTACAGAGGCTAGCTAACACCTCCCTCTGTGCAGTACCTAATAAACAGGCTGAGGTTATGGTTTGCTGACAGTAGTAGGCACCCTCCATTAGAGTAAGCACACCCCTACCTGATCCTAGCTTTCCTGTATGTGAGTCTGTATGTCTGTCCTTTCTTCATTGCTTTATTGTACTTAGTCAGGGTTCCAGGACCCAAGCCACATAGGTCACAGCATATCTGTTGATGTGTATGTATGCAAAGAGACACACATAGTGTAGGTTTTGCTGTTCTTGTGACTAATGATGATGAAAATCTTTTTATGTCTTTATTACATTTTGTGACCATTTTGGAGAAATACCTATTCAAGTCCTATACTCACTTTTCTTTAGTCAAGTTTTGTTGTTGAGTTGTAGGAGCTCTTTATATATTTTGGGCCAACTCTGCTTTGGTTCCTGATGTTTCTGAGAGAGGCCTGGGAACCCAGACTCTAGTCTTGGTTCTGTTACTCAACACGATGTTGTCCCAATCCTTTGGTTCTAAGCTGGAAGTGATTTGACAGTGTCTAAATAATGCTTGGCTATCATAACAGTAGAGTGCAATTGGAACCCAGTGGGTAGAGGACAGGGATGGTGTGTGCTCATTAATTGTTTTTAATGAGTGAGTGGAAAGATCTTCTGGAGATGAAGTTATTCTACATATTCTGGGAATCTGACTAACAAGTGGCAGGACATGGGAATTNTATTACATGGCTGCTGGTCTATGTGTATGAGTCTATGAGTGGAAAACAGCCCCTAGGTGTTACAACTTACATCCCATAGCTTCTAGTCCAGAACTTCTAGTCTGATAAGGAGCTATGGATGCGATCATTATAAACCCTTAAAAGGCCAAATCTCTGTACTGTGTCCATCAGACTGAAGGCTGTGCTAAAGGACAGTGTCCCCCAGTTCTTCTGTTCAGGGNTTTGCTTTATCCTTGGCTGCATAAGGAACAGCTCTGCTCCCTGTTGTCAGCAGTCCCGTCAGAGTTGGGGTGCTGGTGAGATGCTGGTGAGATGTGGAGGCTCCTTCTCACTCAGACTCTTCAGTTGTTTCTTCCCTGGAGTGGCTGGAATGTGGCTGCTCAAATATTCACCAAAAGGAATGCCTCCCACCAGCTATAGGACCTCAAGGCTGAGGGAGCTGAGACTCAGGGTTGTGCATGTCCCTGTTCTGGCCGGAAGTGCCTTTTATGCTCCCATTGGAATCGGCAGCTGGTGAGTCAACCGTCTCGCACTCATTTGGAGAAGGCTGGTGTTTTAGGAGGCATCAGTTAAGTGAGAGTTGAAGGGTCCTCAAGTTAGGCACTGTGCTGCAGACTCAGAACCAACAGCCTCACAGAGTAGGCAAGACAGACAGGGAAACTGAGGTACAGAGATTAGGTTAGTTGTCTATCATCTAAAACATCTGGGTAGTGGGGAGCCTGGGTCCTGATGGTTCCAAAGCTGAGGCTGTCAGCCAGCTCTGTCATGTGGCTGCATGTGACTACAGCAGGGACATGGCTTCAGCTTCGTAACTTATATTCTTTCCTACTGTAGAAAGCACTAGAGAAAGCTCTTTTTGGAGGAAATGGGCTATGCTCTAGTGTTCTTGTTTAGGAGAAGGGAAACTGAGGCTCATATGGTTAGCAGGCTTGCCCATAGTCATGGCAAGAACACTGCCTAGCCAGGCCTGGGCCAGGGTCTTCTCATCCCTGAGAGTCTTCTCCACACTAGGTCAATGCATGTTAATTTGGATGCTTTGTGCTCCGTGATGATTATTCATGTCTATGAAGATAGCCCATCATGATGCATGAATGATATAATGTTTTATATCATACAACTCTTGACAGTAAAGGTTAGTGCTGCATCTTCTCAGTGATTCTCCCAAAAGGCGGTCTCAATTTTGTGGATTTGGGACTTGCCCCTGGCTGTACATCTGCCCNTGATCCTGTCCNNGTCAATGCTGGAGATTTGTTCATGCTTTCTGCCTTCAGCAGTTTGGTTGTAGGAGTCTTCATTTCCTCGAGTGAGTTCAGATTGTGTTTCTGCCTTTGGCGATGGAGATTTCTGAAAATNTCTGTGTGTGTNTAGAACAATTTGGCTTTCCTTTAGACTTGTCAGGGGAGATAGTAGTCAGGGCTGGTCAGGGCCAATCAGATACCTGTCCTGATAAACATGTCAATCATGGTTTTCAGGAAGGTGTTTTGTCCTGGCTAACAAGGGCCAACAGGGCAGAGCTGACTGTCCCATCCAATGCTAGTCCCTTTNCCATGGCTGGACTTCCTGGCCATGCAGCAGAAGTGGAGAATTAGAATTTTGAGATAGTAGTGTAGACAAACAGGTAGTTTTTACATGGACTCATTACTTTAAGGTAGAATAAAAGAAATGAAGATATAATTTTTTTTAGAAAAATTCCATTTCCTGACCTGACAATTCCCCTTTAAATACTTTATTACTTTTTAAAATTGCTTTCAATGTCCCCAAGAAAAATTATCCCTACAGTGACAAATGGCTTGTTTGTCTCCAGATCAAATTGTGCTCATGGTTAACTAATCTAAGAGCTTGGGTTAATACACAAAAGTCTTGAAAACGTGTGTTTTTCTCTAAGCCAATTATTTTTTTTTTCCTCTCAGACATGAATTATCAGGGGTCACTGTCAGGNGGCATCAGTGTGCTTTTTCACGAATTATATTTTAGATTTTGTTATTTTNCCTCCTTCCTGAGGTTTTCATGGTGCAGCTTCTTCCCTGTAGGGTACAGATGTGCCCATGGGAAGCAGGAGTTAGACGAAACCACCTTGAAGAAGTCCGTCTCTCTGAGGACTTCTCTTCATGAACAGATGAGAATCATTTGCCATGATCCTTACCCCTCCACCCATCTGAATCCCAATGTCCTCTCCCCCAGAGCTCTGAGATGGCTGTACCATCCTGCTGGAGTACCCCTCTNGACTCTTCCATACACTCTGCCTCCCTACTTCTCCCTTCCTGGCATTTTTATATAAGATTCCTCTTTTTAAAAGGAAATATGAGAAACATTTTTCCTNACCTGGTAGGAAGAANGATGCAGATACGGATCTGATTGGGGCCCTTCAGCTGCCCATGCAGTGATTTGCCCCCTTCAGCAGTTTAGCAAATAAATGGCAAGTCAATAAAGCTTCCTCATTAGAAGAAGCTTGCAATTATTTGTAGAAGATAATTAAACAACCCGGACGTTCAGTATGCTTTCACTCTGAGACACTGAAGTCTGTTCACTATGGAGATCTCTCCCCAGCCGGAAGCAAGGAGGCAACAGCAGTAGTGTTTTGTCATTCTGCAGAGGAAGGTGAAGGAGTGCCCAGTCATGTGCCTCTGTCATCCCCTAGTGCACCAGATGAGTCACCAGGAACATCTGTGTATTGCCAGACTACCATGGGCTACCATGTCNCTGTGTGGCTGAGCTCCAGGATCCTCAAGGCTGAGAAAGTGCCTATTAATTGCTTTTCCCACCTGCACAACTAAGCCCAGCATTTGGCATATGGTACACACTCCAAGCTTCTAGAATCCATAATTTCTTACTGGGAGGAGCATTCTTCATCGCCCTGTCAGGTCTGGGGAAGATCCTTCCTCGGCTCTGTGCTGCCTTGCCTGGCCTCATCTCTATGGAGGAGGACATTAGTTTAATCTCTTTGGCTTCCAGCTCAGATGCTGAGTGGGTGAGAAGAGACAGGCCCACAACCCCAGCTCCTTTCTATCTTGGCTGACTGTGGATGATTGTAGCCTCTTCTTGCTTTCCTTCAAGCCATTGCTGCNGGTTCCTGAGAGCCTTGTCACCCGTGTTTCCTTTACTTCTGTCCACATTGTTGTGAGCCGTGTCTCTGTAGCTCCTTTCAGCCACCNCTCCAGAATGCATGCCCCATTTTTTGCTGTACCCCCAGCAATATTTATTCTTCACCTATCAAGAAATGTTTAGCTTCACTCATCTGAAGAGATAGATTAAGACTTGGCATCCCCTCCTGGATGGTCAGATTTGTCACAAAATTTAGCCATTTCCCCTTGGTTTTGAAACAGAAACGTTGGTCCTTAAGACACTCTGCTTGTTCTCTGCCATGCCAGGAACTAGAGGCAGTGGGAACTTAGACAGGATGCCGCCAAAACGGGCTTTTGTTTCAGAGCAAGAAGAGGCTGCCCCACATACACCCATGGCTCATCTTTACTCGCATCAGGTCTGTGGTGAGGAGGTCAGTTGGCCAGCCTGAATTCCTCTCACTTTGAAGGTGAGGCTGGAAATTACCCACTTTGACTTCTGCTAACCAATGAGGTGCCTGGGTGCAGAATTTGCACCCTGAAAATGTGTATTGAACCAGTGTCTAGTGTGAAGACACTCACACAAGATTTTACTNCTCCTTTGAGCTGGGTAGGTCCCACCACGAAATGCTACATTGCTTTCACAGTTAATGCGTTTGCATTGGTATAGCCTTGAACTTTAATCAAGGAGGTGCCGTCTGACCGATTCAGATTGGCAGCATGTAATTTTCCATTCTGAAACCGCTTTTCTAGTATAAACTTTTTTTTCTGTGTGAATGTAATGAAGTAAAATACTAGTTACTGCCTTTAAGCATCCTTAGAAACTAAGCTACTCACAGTAGCAGGTAGTCAGAAATGTGGGTTTCTTTCATGTGGTTTGTGTTTGTCAAGCTGTATGCTGAGATGCACTGCTTATGATTGTTGTAGTAAAAGGAAGACAACTGTGCAAATGTACATGGAAGATCTCCAAGTGTTTCTGGTTACGACCAATGTGATTTCATTTTTGATACCTCAGATCTGTATGTGATTATCCCTAGGCATAACTCATCATGTTCTGAATCTACAAGCCTGTTGTTTTCTATCTTTTGAGCCCTGCACCTTTCATTTGGGAAGGCTGGGTGAGCAGTTCTGCCAAGGAGATGTGCTTTGATTTCCAATGCCTTTCTCATTTGGATGAAATAAGGTTTTTTTTTTAATCTCTTTCTAATTAGTGGTATTTTCATTCCTGTTGAGGCAAGGTGTGTGCACACATTTTTATTTTGTTTGTTTGATTTTTAGAAAACTCATGTCAACATCTAAAACTAGTCTGAGTGTAAGCATAATTTATAAAAGTAGAGAAAAGGAGTAAGGGAATGAGGAGAGGGAGGACATATTTTAACGTAATCATTACCAGTGTCACCACCATCATTACACAATCACTGTCCTCATAGTGATCATCACTTTATCACCATCATCAACCTCATCATGTTCATCATCTCTATCATTTTACCATCATCACCACCTCCATCACCACAGCCTTCATCACCACTCTTACCACCATCATAATTATCATCACTTCACCATCAACACCATCTCTACTGTCATGTTCATCACCATCATCACAGCTACCAGCATCACTGCCATCTTCATCACTTTGCCATCAACACTAACCTCCACCATCATCACCATCATCACCACCATCATTACCACCATGATCATCAAAACTACTCTCATCANCTTTATGATCATTTACCCCATCATCACCACCATNACTATCACATTTACCATCATCTCCATCACTTACCGTCACTATCACAAACCACCCTTGTCACCACCATCACTACCACAATTATTACAATCATCACCATCATCATCATCACTGTCACTTTATCCTCATCACCACCTCCATCATCATCTGCATTATCAACACCATCATCACTGTCATTTCACCCTCATCGNCACCTCTATCATCACCACCATGAACACCACTACTTTACCATCTCTCTCATCATCACTGCCATCATTATCACCATCTCTATCATCCACATCATCACATCATCGTTCCCATCATCACCACCACCATTATCATCATCATCACTACAGCTATCATCATCCTCTTCATCATAACTACCATCACCTACACCATCATTATCCTAGTCTTCATAATCATAACAATAGTAATGAGAATACTACCTTACCACTTACTCTGTGGTAGTTTTATAGAGTTTTATAGTTTNTATAGACATCTCAGCTTTCTGTCAGCTTTCGTGGCAGTTGGATTCTTATCTCTATTTCATAGTGGGGGAATGGGAGGTATAGGGAAGTTTCAGTAAATTGGCCCAAATCTCTGAACCAGCAAGTGGTGAATCTGGGATTCAAAGGGCTATGATTTGAATCTGAAATGCTCCATCCAGGTCTTCATTTTGAATGCTTGGTGTCTGGCTTATGGTAGTATTTTGAAGGCTTATGGAACTGGTGACTGAGGGCAGGACTCTGAAAGTTATACCTGCTTCTGGTTTCCACTGTCTCTCTATTAGCCTCTGTGAGAGACCACTGCTTCACACTAACGCCATTGGGGACAGCGCCTCTCCCACCACTATATTGTCCTTGCTATGGAAACTGAAATCCTGGTGAAACTATAAATCTTTTTCCCATTACATTACTTTTGTCACTGCAGTAAGGAAAGCAATACACAAACCCAGCAGCCCAACTCCAGGATATAATCCTCACAATTAGTCTACATTAATGAGTATGGTATAGGTGACACCTTACCTGATGGGGACAGGCCAGGTGGATGTGGCCCCTCTGCTAGAGCTAGGAAAACTACACTGTGGGATGCCCAGGAACTATCTAATATGCTGGTCTTTCTTCTATGTGGATGATAGAGATGGTGATAATAATGATGGCAGTGATGATGAGAGAGATGCTAATGGAATGTCCCTCCCTTGGACATTTTCCTTCCTTCAGAAGTACCTAGTCCCCTTAGGGCCTGTTTCCCATAGAGGGAGTTCTGAGTGTGTTATGACCCCATCAGGAGTGGTAGACAGGAGCCAAATTCCTCATCAGTTCTGCTCTGTAGCTGTGGGCATCTTGGTGACCTCTTTCTGACCCCCACCCCAACACTAATGCCCTTTGGTAACTGTTTTCTATTCTAACACCAGGCATGCTCATCTTACTGGATTTGCCTGTGAACAGAGGTGACCTTGATGTCCACAGCTATAAAGGTGCTTGTATATCTTTACACCTTTCTCTGGACCCTGGCCACTGTCACAGGAATGCTTGGATTGGCCTGTCGAAGGGATGCAGACTTGGAAGACCGCCAAGTCCTTTGAGCATTCTGGAGCTAACCAAGCTCAAGATGCCCAGAACATATTGATCTGTGGACAATAACCAGTGTGGATGGCTTTGCTCCACAAAATGTGGTTGGATTGTCACACAACATCATTCTGTGAGTAGATGATGAATACACCTGAACCTGGAAACAGCCTAGGACAGAGGGGCAAATGCACAGAGGGGGTTTCAGGCATGGGGTTGCAGAGTGAAGCCCCATTGAGCACTGATAAAGCACCCCCACACCCTTTGCCTGAGGCTAGTCTGCCTTCTTGCCCTGGAAAGTTATCCATTCTTTTCTATACCATGCTGCCTCCTCAGTATAATGAGCTACTGATGAATGAGAAATGTCTGCCATCCNGGCTCCTGGATTTGAACACTTGGTACAAGTGATTTGAGCAGCTGGTGGCGCTGTTTGGAGAGGCTGTAGAACTGTCAGGAGGCAGAGCCTTGCTGGAGAGAGCACATCATTTGGGGTGGGCTTTCTGAGTTTATACCCTGTCTCAGTTANGGTTTCTATTGCTATGAAGAGACACTATGGCCACAGCAACTCTTATAAAGAAAAACATTTAATTGGGGCTGGCTTACAGTTCCAGAGGTTTAGTCCATTATCATCATGGCAGGATATGGTGGTATGAAGTCAGACATGGTGCTGGAGAAGGAGCTGAGAGTTCTACATCTTGATCCACAGGCAGTANAAGGAGGCNGTGTGAGCTACACTGGGCATAGCTTGAGCATATATAAGACCTCAAAGCCCACCTCTACAATGGCACACTTCCTCCAACAAGGCCACACCTACTCCAACAAGTCCACCTATTATCTCCTAATAGTTGCACTCCCTATGGCTAAGCAGTCAAACACATGAGCCTATGGGGGGAGCATACCTATTCAAACCACCACACACCCTCACTCCACTTTCTGCTTCACTTTGTTTCCACTCTCTGCTTTGAGTTTGTGATTGACAATGTGATCTCTCAGTTTCCTCCTCTGGCCATTGCTGCCATGCCTCCCCTGCATTGATGGACTCTTATTCCTCTGGACCCATGGGCTCATATTAACTCTTTTTTCCTTAGGTTTCCTTAATCACAGCAATAGAAACTAGCTATAAACCATTTTCTCTTTTTTTGAGGCAGGGTTTTTGCTTTGTTGCATAGCCTGGCATGGAACCTCCTGTCTTCCCGCCTGCATCTCCAGAGTGCTGCAATTTCAGGCATGCACTACCATGCCCAGCCTATACACCGTCCTACTTTTATCTTATTCCAGGCAGATTTTCAATAAGTGCACAAGCTTTAAGTACATTGAGATTGTGAATCTGGGGTTGGTGAGTAAGGCAACCTGACTGTGGTCTGACTGTCTTCATCTTCCCTTGGACAGCAGCTGGCATTAGCTACCACTGTAATGTGAGACATTCCCTGGATGAGGAGGCTACTCGGGTCTGAGCAAACACTCTCCCAGAGTGACATGTCTTATGACCCTAGAGCCAGGCTGCAGAAGTGCAGACCTGAGCATCTCAGGAGCCGGTTGTTGAGATGTTAGACTTAATGTTCAAATTCACTCTGACTTGAGGTGGTACTNGGGACAGGTAGCCTGTCAATCAGTCAACTTCTCATTGTCCCATTTAACTGNCATCCTCATTCCCTTTCCACACAATCTAGATGCCACTTATTTGACATGGTTGTGGGTCCCCATCTGCCAAGGACACAGACTCGAACTGCTATAACCCTGAGATTTCTGTAGAATAGTACTCTGAGTCCCTCAAGTATTGCAAAACAAGCAAATGTCTGAAGGTTTTCACTCAGCTTCCTTGCACACACACACACACACACACATTAGACACTTACCAGACCTTTATTTTGAGGTTTTGATGGCGAGCATTCACCTCCACAGCTGGCTGGCCACTGACCCACAGTGCACTCTTGTTGCTTGCTCTGCTCTGTGAGGTGCCTGTGCTTCTTGGCATGATATTTTTATTATTTTTAATCCTTCCACGTCTCTCTCCCCAGCCGATTCCATTAGCAGAAGAAATTTTTTTTACTAAGTCATAATATTCATCAGATAATTTTTTGTTTGCTCTTTTTAAAAATTTATTTTTTCCATTAAAGCAATTTATATGTCTAGGTGTTTTGTCTGCAGGTATGTCTGTGCATCACATGTGTGTAGTTGCCTGTGGAGGCTAGAAGACGGTATCAGTTCCCCTGGGACTGGAGTTAATGGTTGTGAACCACCATGTGGTTGCTGAGAATTGAACCTGGGCCTTCTAAAAGTGCTCTTAACAGCTGAACCATCTCTCCAGCCTCTCACACACACTCTCTCTTTTTTCATATGTGTGCATGTAATGTGTGTGTGCATGCACACATGTGTGTACATATATGTATCCTACAATTTGTGTGTGGGGGTCAGAGGACAGCCTTGGGTATTGCTATCTCTTCTACTTTGCTTGGATAGGTCTCTTGGTTCTTTTTTTTTTGTTTTGTTTTGTTTTTTCGAGACAGGGTTTCTCTGTGTAGCTTTGTGCCTTTCCTGGAACTCACTTGGGAGCCCAGGCTGGCCTCGAACTCAGAGAGATCCGCCTGGCTCTGCCTCCCAAGTGCTGGGATTAAAGGCGTGCGCCACCACCGCCAGGCTGGTCTCTTGGTTCTTTACTGGATTCTCCTGTTTCTACTCCCATCTTGCTATAGGAGAACTGGGATTACAGATGTGTCCTACTACCTAGTTTGCATGGATTGTGTAGATTCTAATTCAGGCCCTCATGCTTGTGTAGCAAGTTCTTTACTCACTGACCCATTTTCCCAACTCTTCTCATTTTCATTCAGTTGGACATTTGCTATAGTTTGAACATGGGCTATCTATCAAAAGTCCACGAGCTTAAGCCTCGGTTCTCACAATGGCGCTGTTGGGAGTTAATGGAGCCTTTAAGAGGTAAGGTCCAGTGGGAAGTCTTAGGTCACTGGGGACATGGCCTTGAAGAGGATGAGGGACCCTGGTCCCCTGTTCATTCTCTGTTGGACATCCTGGCCATGAAGAAGTATTTTACCACCATCCTCTGCTGTGCTACACTACCTCACCATAGGCCCAAAGCAATGGCACCAGCTGGTTCTAGGCTGGAGCCTCTGAAACTGTGAGCCAACACNAACTTTTTATCTCATAAGTTGATTGTCTCAGGCCTTTGTTACAGTCATGCNGACTAGCACAGCATTTGTTTTATGAATCTTCTGAATTATAGACTAAAGCAGNGACCTTTCCATTCAGGAGAAAGGGCCAGGAGGTGCAGCTGCCTCCCAGCTGAATGGAGGGTGAGTTGTCATCCTCTGGGGTTACAGACTTTAGAGCTGCTCTAAACNAGCTAAGACCCAGATCTGCTTCCCCTAGCCCCCACCAGTGTTCCAGTTCTCCATGAATACAAACTGTGCAGTCTCCTCACAGCGCACATGNTGACTTGGGTCCAGTGCAATAGAAAACTCAGAGCCTTTTGTTTAGAAGTTAAGGATTTCAGAATAGTGATGGCAGAGTCTCGAGCCAAATGTGAAGCGTTCTGATCTCANGACCCTGTGCTCTGCCAATCTACAGAGCCAGCCTTGGGCCTCTGCCTACTTTGCTCAGTGTGTCTAGGGAGGTGTGATTNTCNCAGCATGTGTTCTAGATAACACCCTGNAGAGGATGCTCTGGGATGGATTGTAAGCCTGGGCACTGAGCAAGACTAAGAAATATGAGACACTGGAGGAAAGTTCTCCTAGCCCATCTTCTGAAGGTGCATTTTTTCCTTCTACAATTATATATATATATCCTTATCATGTGTATTAGCTATTTTTCTTTTTGGTATGACCAATGTACCTGATGGAAACACAGTAGGAGAACACCTCCACAATGATACACTTCCTCCAACAAGGCTACCCACCGATTACCTCCTAATAGTGGCTCTCCCTATGGCCAAGCAGTCAAACACACGAGTCTATGGGGGGGTGGAGCATACCTATTCAAACCACCACACACCCTACTCCAGTTTCCACTCCACTTTGACCCACCGTTTGATGGTTTCAGCCCATCATGGCAGGGAAGGCATGGTGGAACAGCTCAGTTCACAGAAGCAGCAGTGGACGATGGAGGCCATTCAAATCCTCGTAGATAGGAAGCAAAGAACAATGCAGGAACCCGAGGCAAATTTATCTTTGTCAAGGTCCTGCCCCTCAGTGACCTACTTCTGCAGGCTAGATCACATGTCCTGAGGGTTCTATTACCACCAGCTGTGGACCAGGTGTTCAAACACATAAGCCCATGGAGGGTATTTCACAAGCTATAATAGCATGCTTATTGGTATTAGTATTAATGATATTGACTTCAGTGAATTCACCAGTTTTATTGCAAAAATATTTTGCTTATATAAACCTTAATGTCCTTTGCCTGTGGGGGCAACTGAGGACTTCTCTCCCCTTCCTTGTTTCTCTCCCTCCTTCTACTTTCTTTGCTTCCTCTATTCTCTCTTTCTATAATCTCAGAGTGAGAGCTAAAAGGATGGCAGATCACCGTGGGAGGGAGAGGAGGCCTATGACTTGCCCCCATCCCCCATATCTATCCTCTTCACACTTTCCAGATGTTATAAGGACTAAATGACATAAAACTACTGGTGAGCTGTGTTCAGCTCTTGCCTCATGTTAAACACTTAATAAATGGAGCTGTTATTCTTGGTAAGAGAACTGCAGGCTNAGAGTNTAGCTCAGTAGGAGAGGGCTTGCTTAGTATAAGCAAGGCCCTAGTTTCCATTCTCAACACAAAGAAAACAAGGTGCCCTTGAGTGTAATTACATGTCTGGTACTTTTTTGGGGGAGGGCCTTAAAAGCTGCACAGGAGGCTGGAACCCATTGCTATGCCTTCCCCATCATGATAGACTGTAGCCTTGAACTGCTAGCCAAAATGAGGTCTTCCTTAAATTGTGTTTGTAAGGTCTTTTTTTTTTAATCACAGTAAAAGAAAGTAAAGAACATATCACCTGATTTTATCCTCATCATCCAAGAAAATCCCAGTAGTTTAAGGGGTGGCTTGGGCTCAAGGAGTAGTGGAAACCACGGCTGCCCTTGCTTGTCCTTCCAACCTTGCATCTCTGCTCATCTATGCTTGATTGGGTGACAGCGTGACGACTCTTGCTGCCAATTGTCACTCCTGCTTAGAGAGATACCAAGGAATGGGCAGCCTTCCATTTGCTTTGCCAGGCCCCTGGGAGCCCCCAGTGACTATGGGATGTGCCTGTCATAGAACCTAAAGGTCTCTGTGGGAGAAAGGGGACAGGAGGGCAGTGGGGCTGGATTGGAGTAGAGGGTTTTCCCCAAGGGAAGGACTCCTGGACAGATAATGTGATCAAAGGACACACTGCTCTTTGAAAAGGGATCATCTTTTAAATTATGGTATTTATAGAGGATTCTGAGATATAGACCCAATTCTTAGATTTTGAGTGCCGTACAACATTGAAGGAAAGGACTCCTAGNTGACATGGCATCTATGACTCCCATTATTGAGTGTTCATAAATTTTAGGGACACATACTTGCAGATGCGTATATTCAGTATATGCCTGGCATTGTTTTTGAGACCACTGCCCAAGCAGAGTCACAAACATGGTTCTGTGGTTTCCAAAGGCTAACACTAACATGGAAGACACCCATGAACCATGTGATTCAGGNCACAGTGTTTGGCAAGATTTGTGATGTTGACTGAAACATTAGCTGTTCTGAAAGCTGCCAGGCAATGGAGATTGGATAGCATTATTTTCTCTTTTGTTGTGTTTTCTATACAAACTCTATCTTGGAAAAGATGAGCAATATGCAAACTGCATTTTTCAATATGTAGCCTTTCCTTCTCAGAGTATTGAGCTGTGTGAATGAGACCTACAGCCAGGATAGAATCAGTGNTGAGGATTTGCTCCCAAACTCCAGGAACTGGTTTTCATTACTTTAGGAGGGATAGTATCTACAGTGCCTCCCAGGGTGAAGGGTGTCTCCCTGCTGGTCTTTCTTGCCTCTTCCCTCATTTAGATGTTCTGCAGATACCTGCCTGGGTCTTCTGGCCCCATATCTGCAGGACACNGTGCTTTCTCTGCTGTCTACATAACAAACACCTGTCTTCCCTACGGATTCTTCACTGTACAGACTGCTCTCCTCCCTAGAGGTGAGTTAACATCTGGCAGCCTTATTGATCAGCCATATTGAACACAAAATGCAGGGTCTTCCTTCAATGCTATTTCCAAGGCCAGTTCTGCCTCCCTCAGCTTTTCTTACGCTCTGTGTGAGGCAGCTATTTACACATCTAAAGCCTTTGCACTGGACAAAACATGGCACTAGCAGGTGCTCCACAGATGGGAGTGGACACACATTGAACTCCTACTGGGACGACACTATGGATGGGTTTACTTTTATTAATTCTTTGAGAGTTTCATAAATGCATGCCATGTATTTTGCTCATATTTGCCTCCCTTTCCCCCCTCCAATACCTCCCAGATCTATCCCCTACCCTCTCTCAACTTCATGTCCCCTATTTTTTTCTGGGGGGTTTATTTTGGTTTATAGTCCAAGGGTACAGGGCATGTGAAGCAAATCATGGCGGCAGAAACTAGAGGCGGCCAATCCCATAGCATCTGTACTCAAGAAGCAGACAGAGATGAGTNTTCATGAACACCTCACTCTCTTCTTTTCATTCAGTCTGGAACCCTAACCATGGAACAGTGCTGCCTCTAGTAAGGGTGAGTATCCCCACCTCTATCAACCAAGTCTGTAAATTCCATCTCATAAACACAGTCAAAGGGTTGACTACGAAGGGATTCTACGTCTTTCAAGTTGACAATCTATATTAAATATCACCTTACAGATATCTAGATACAAGAGTAGAAAGGCTGAGTTAGCCAGTGATTAGATTCAGGAATGGTGTGGGGGTGATTAATTTTTTAAAAATTGTTTTTAGTTGAAATAGAATTATATTAGTTCCTCTTTTCTTTTCCTCCTTCAAGCCTCTCCCAGTTATCCCCCTCAAATTCTTCCCATGCCCTCCCACTCTCAAGTTGATAGACTCGTCCTCTTTGATTATATTTGTTACATGTATGTATGT
>LZPO01097179.1:12110-26631 GCA_001675575.1 Neotoma lepida | reverse complement strand
TTTTGCTGTGTAGCCTGTTTTCTTGGTCAGGCTGGGAGTTGAAATTCTCTTCCTTATTGCAAGCTACAGAAGAAATGCCTGGCTCTCTCTGCTGCCTTGCAACCCAGATACAAGCCTGCCTTCCTTTTTAAGCCCATCTGCTGTGAATTATGCATATGTACTGCAAAGGACCCCCTTAGGATAAGGGTTGTAACTTATTTATCTTATATTTCCACCAATAACTCTCTCCACTCTGCTACCTGACGGTATCTGGCATAAAGAGGCCACTCAACAATTCTTTATTAAGGTTGCATATTAAC
The DNA here is from genome assembly GCA_001675575.1 of Neotoma lepida. Taxonomy (NCBI): domain Eukaryota; kingdom Metazoa; phylum Chordata; class Mammalia; order Rodentia; family Cricetidae; genus Neotoma; species Neotoma lepida. The sequence continues at coordinate 26,332 of LZPO01097179.1, read as the reverse complement.
TGTTTCTCCTTATTTGCACGCTTAGTGGAATTGTTCAGTTTAGGGATAAATGATGCAATCTTGTGGCGAGAAACTGGTCCTTTCTGCCTTTTGCCCTAGGCTAAAATAATCTGGCTTCTTTCATTACCTGCCTTGCAGTTTCTTCTCCTTGATCTGTCTTTCCACCCCGCCTCCATCTTCACTGCTCCCATGGGGGTGCTCTGTGCCCTCTGACACCTCCTTCGACATTCACATACAGTTTCTTTACACTTCATGTGTGAGTTTTAAGAGATGTCGAAGGGCGTTTTCCCAAGCCCTGGTGCTGAGATGATTGTAGCTGAAGTCTGGTGTGCATCACACCTTCCTGTGAATTAGAGCGGGGTCTGGAGAAGTGAATCCTGAACCTGCCATGCCTTGAGTTTCCCTAGGGGCTCTGGAAGTTTTCAAAACAAAGTTAATTGCAATTCATGGTAATCGCACACATAGTTAATGCTATGCCACGCTTCGACTCTGAGATGAAGTTAGGATATGGAAGTGTCATAGTTCCCAGAAGATGGGTGTGGGGTGAATGAGAGAATGAAAAATGGAATTAAGTCTCTTGGGATATGAGAGCTTTGTGCCCATGAAAGTCAAATGCACCCAGCTGCCATTCTGAAGACTTGGAGTGCAGCCTGCCATGCTCCCTGCAGCTGTCAAGGACCCAGGGCAGTGAGGACAGTGGGACTTTTCTGAGCTCAGGTTCCCTCAGCTCTTAGCTTCCTCTGATTCTGAACTCCAAGGACTCACTGTAGATGGTTGCATTCGGTTGAATTTACCTTTTGTTAACATTTTTAATATGCCAGGTTCCTGGAAATACTGGTGCCATGGCTACCTTGTCTGACTTCTGACATGGTGGGAGCAGCTTCCTATCTCCCTGTTCATTTTCCAATCAGTTTGTGGAATCATTTTTCCCTCATCTCCTTACCGACGCCCACCTCAGGTGCTGGAGGAAAATCTCCATAAAATTCCCATTATGTCTTTTCTCCTCCACATACTGCACTGGTCTAACCACCAAGGTGCCGGGCAGACACTCTTCCTGTTTTCTGGACAAAGAGAGGGTGGGGATGGTGGATTGTCTGGTGTGAGTGGTGTATTTTGCATACCTCTCTTCAGCTAGAAGTCATTGTTTGCTTGTGTACCTGAAGCCAGCCCTGGTTTCAAGACTCACTTTTTGTCCCTTTCTGCCTCTGCTACCAGTTTCTTTCTGGCATAGTATTCTAGTGCCTTTCTGACTGCATGCCATCAAGCCTTTCTGTCTCACTGGCACACTGCACCATCACTGTGTTCTCCTGTGGTGATTTTGGTACATGCTATGCACCAGATGTCAGAATCATCATCTTAAGCTTATGAGTTCTTTCAAGGCAAACTGTCCATCTATGTTGATGTCTGAATTAGGACACTATGGGCATGGCACTTAGTTTTGATCAGCAAGGCAGTGCAGGTGAGCTGTGATGTGTGGAAACCTGTGTAGGGAGAGGACTAAGCCCAGGCCTTGTTTTGCACTGGTCACAGCAGTTAGAGCTGGGATGGAAATTTGCAAATGCATGTGTAGAACAAGCAAGGAAGATCCTGCTGCCATTCCTTCCTGGTCACCATGTGCCATGCGCTTGTGGAACATGGTGTTGTTAGAGGTCATTGCTGCAATAACTGCAGCTGTCAGCTATGAAGGGAACATGTGGCATCCATGAAGGACAGGGAGACAGCATTTTCAACAAAAAGAGATTTCTATTTCAGCTCCCTGGATGATAGGAGTGAGAACTCGATGACCTATGGTATTGGAAAGACTAATAAGCAAACTGGGTATAGCACTGCAGGGTAGGCAGAGAAGTCACTTAGCCCCAAGATCCCAGGATCCCATTTTCTGATAAGAGAATTGTAGCTCAGAATTAAAATGAACACAGAACTCCTGGCTCCTGGGCAAGTATGTTTCTCAGGGACACTGTGTAAGAGGAAGATACACTTCGTTCTGTCCTAACATAGAATCTTAATGCTGCTGGGTGCTATGGCTAGACCACCATAGTAAAAGTGACTTGCAGAGCACTTGCTACATCAGGCTGTTCTCTTGTGTTTGGTTTGTAGAGGGATTGAGATTCAGGTGTATGATTCAAATAAAACTCACTCGGTAGAGCAGCACACATTGCTCCTTCATGTCTGCACCTCAGACCTTATGCTCTCAGGTTTTCCGGTGCACATAGGGCATGCCTGTGCATGTGCAGGCACATGTCGTGTGCACATATATTTATGCATTGGCTCCATAAAGAATGGAGCACACAATGAACCCTGCTTTATCTTATCAATGAGGAGTCTTAGGTTTGAAGTGACTTGTCTTGAGCAGTGTGAGCTGAAACAGCTATGCCCTTGGCAGACCTCTCTTCACTTTCTGTGCAAAGCTGCATTTAAATATTTCATCCCATCCTTCCAGGCTCCACAAGGAGCCCAGAGGTCATTGCTGGGTTAGCTGCTAAGAGGCATAAATCAAGCTGCCCTCTTTTTACTTCCTGTGGGAAAGAGACTCAGTAAGAAATATCCTGTAGTTAAGGGTCCTCGGCAGAAAGGCTTGCATGGAGATGGGCTAGGGGCCTTCAGTCTCCTCTTTCCGAGCACTTATTTCCAGTCAACATGATCGTGCACACACAAAAAGGCCAGGTACTTGCTCCTCTCTCTACTCTGGTTAATCTACTCCTGACCTAAGTAGGAATCCAGGTCCTTCTGCTCCTAAGGAAACAACTCACTATGATAATGGTGTGTCTAAGTCTCTGACATGTTCAGAGAACATGTAGTAGATTCTTATGATAGGCTGTAGCATCTCTTTGCAGGAGGATNGCAGAGAGGAGCTAGACATGATAAATAAAATCTGTCTTTAGCTGTTAAGGTAACATGGTGCAGATGCATCATTTATTCAGCTGTTAAGAAAAATGAAGTCATGACGCTTGCAAGAAAATGGACAGTGTATGTGCAAATGTGTGTGCATATACATATGGGTGTGTTTATGTGTGTGTTCGTATAGGCTTATGTGCATGATGTATGTGTACAGGTGCGTGAGTGTTCATGTATGTACGTGTGTGTGTGTGCATATATATATATGTGTGTGTTCATAAGTTCATGTGTGTGTCCATTTGAGTGCAGGTGTGTGTCTATATGTTGAAACTAGAAAAGTCTCCATGGCAAGGGAAGAAGAAATCTTAGTAGAGGGGAGAGAAGCTGATAGGCTGTCTGGAGCAGCTAAGAAGAGCACTTCCTGCTGACAATCATCCAAAGTGAGGCAACACACACACACACACACACACACACTGAAGAACAAACTTTGGCAGGAAGGGGAAGCAAGCCCGGATGGGACAAATTGTCAAAAAAGAAGCAATGATAGTATTTGTAAAAAATAAATCATGTTGGTATATTACTATATTATTATGTTTTAATAATTTAAAAACCTGATGGATTAAAAGTTCTAGACAATAACAATGTGGATTTGGCCAAGGGAGCTGTCAAGAAAACGGGGCTCAGGCTTTTACTTGGAAGGGAGTATTATGGAAATTGACTGGCTTTGTACTTTGTTAGCAAACTACAAAAGGTGTGAAAAAAAATCACTAAAAGAATTGAATGGAAAATAAGATTCTTAAGCACATAGAGGAGAGGCATTGAAAAGACAACAGTTAACCAGAGGCAGGAATGGAAAAATAAAATAAATTGCTAAATAGAGAAGATGTGTCAAAATACATACAAGTAACCACAACAAATGAGGACCGATTAGTCCACTTCTCGAAAGACACAGAAGTGGGTCCTGAGAAAATGCTGCTATGTGCAATTTATGAGACACACTCAGAACACATTCACATTAAAGGTTGAAGATAAAATCATAGAAGAGTGTATGCCAAGAAGGCATAAATTAATAAAAATTAATGTAGCTATTTTAACTAGGATGAAGGAGACTTCTACAGACAAACATCTCATAATGAGAAAAATTATGGATAAGAGGGCACTGTCCTGGCTAGTTTTATGCCAACTTCACACAAGCTAGAGTCATCAGAGAGGAAGGAGCTTCAATTGAGAAAAATGTCTCCATAACATCTAGCTGTAGGATATTTTCTTAATTAGTGATTGATGGAGGAGGGCTCAGCTCATGGTGGTTGGTGCCATCCCTGGGTTGGTGGTCTTGAGTTCTATAAGAAAGCAGGCTGAGCAAGCCATGAGGAGCAAGCCAGTAAGCAGCAGCCCTCCATGGCCTGTGCATCAGCTCCTGCCTCCAGGTTCCTGCTCTATTTGAGTTCCTGTTATGACTTCCTTTGATGATGAACAGTGATGTGGAAGTGTAAGCCAAATATACCCTTTTCTCCTTAAGTTGTTTTTGGTCATGGTGTTTTATCACAGCAATAGAAATCCTAATGAAGACAGGGATAATAAAATAAATAATCTCTTTGTAACTTGGTATAATTACAATCTCACATCCATATTTTTTGTCATCTTGTAAAATCTATGACAAAGCTGGAAAGAATTACAAGTAGAAATGAAAAATCAATAGTCATAGTGGGAGTTACTACTGTGCTTCCTCAGGAGCTGATGGATGGATGAGGTTGACAAATGGTGGCAAAGTCAGAGAAGATGTGAATAAAACAATCCATCTCGATCACATCCTCCAAACATGAGAGCAACAACTAGAAAATAAACACACTCATAATAAGTTTAAAATATTATTTATTAACTGATCAAAAATGAACTTGCAATAAACACAAATAATTTCTACAGAAAATACCTTAGAAGGTGGGACTGGGAAAGCAGGGACCGTTGGGGCCTCCTTGTTCCACTTGCCGACTTGGTTCCATGGAATAAATCTTGTTTTTCTGCTTTGAAAACAAAGAAACATCTTTGATGACAGCATCCCAATAAAATTATATTTGCGAAACTATGTTAGCCACCCCAAATCATCCCTCTGAAAATCAGACTTGCATTTATCTCAGAATGATAGCACTCACAGTATGATGTCATTTGTCACACGAAAGTCATATGAAGCATTGATAGTTGTAAATGGTCACTTTATGTTGGTAAATTTAGTTGTTTTCACTCTTCCGTACATCTTGATTTGGTGATTGCCTTTCCACTGTCCGTGGTTGATATCTAGTATGAATACAGCCACACATGTTTATCTATCTATATTCATACTTATAGTACAAAATGCAATTTTTATGGTGACAGCTATAAACTACTTATATTTTCAATATAAATCAAGCGAAAAAAAAAAAACCCTAACATTTTGTGGTAAAGAACAGCCAGTACATGACAGTAGCTAAGGACAGCTCAGCACCTAAAATCCTATGTTAAAAAGTGAACATTTGGACTGGGGAGATGGCTCAGTTAGTCAAGTGTTGGTTTTACAGTGTGAGGACCCAAGTTCAGTCTACCAGAACCCATTTAAGAAGGAGGGCCTGTAATGTGTGCCTGTACACCCAGCACTGAGGAGATAGAGATGGGACATGTCTCAGTGAGTAAAGGCATCTGCTGCATAGTGTGAAGATCTGAACTGGATCTCTGGGACCCAGGTGGGAGAAAGAAATAAATGACTCCCATAAGTGCTGTGGCACATGCATGCTTTTCCCCATCACACATGGCACATATAAACAATAAATAAACATAAAAAAAGAGTAAGATGGAGAACAGTTTAGGAAAACACCTTATGTTTCTCTCCAGCCTCTGCACACAGGTGCATGTATGCATGAACACATGATAAAATGTAAAAAAACTGAATAATGATTAAACCAGCTCATATATTAAAAAAATGGACAGTGATAATCTCAATAATCTCAACAATCTCAAAGTGTAAGGCAGACAAAGATAAATACAAAGCTAAAGTTAACAAAGTGCAAAGTAAAATATGAATAGGGAGTCCTTAGAAGTTAGTTCTTCTAAAATTTAAAATAAAACCATTGATTCAATAAGAAAGGGAAAATAATGCACTTCAACATAGAAGCGCATGACCCCATCCTGAACGAAACTGCNAATTGATGGATATATCGAAGGGAGCTGAGGGACCACGGGCTTCTTTGGTTGGCTTGGTGTCCACGTCAAGCACCGTGGGCTGTCTAATCAGTGCCCATCTCCAAGTGCTTATCAACCACACAGACTGTAGGGGATGCGGCTTTGATCTGCCTGTCTGTCTAAGCCAAGCACACTTGCGGACTGACACAGTGGCACTCGGGAAGATTTAGTTAGAACAGGTGTGCACAGGTTCTGGGGAGTAGCTCCCACACCCAGCGATTGTGATTCTAGGACCATGGTCCCCGCTTCATTGCCAGGTTTGTGAATCGATAGAATTTAAGATTTCCTATATGTGTGGGCCCTGGCTCAGAATCAGTAAGCTAGGCGAGCACACCTAGGTGTTAGGGGTGAGAGGTGAGAAGGAGGATAAAGCCTGAACTGAAGCCGGCGTATCTATGCATCCTGGCAGGCCTCTAATCCATCCTCGTGAATGCCAGTCCCGGGAGGGAGCTAGCACATGAATATTTTAAGAATTTCCGTCTACTATTGATTTGTGGCCTGTCAGTATCCAACTGGTTAATTAAATTTGATGCAAAAACAAAGAATTGGGAACAAATCTAGTGTCTTTGGGCAGGCAGCTAGGGTGGACATGCTCAGTGCTTGAGAAAGAATTTCACTTACGGGCAGAGGGGAGGGAGGGAGGAGGTTCCAGAAAGGTCTTATTTGTATGTGAAGTCAAGGTCACTTACGTGGTCCTGAGAGAAGACATTGGTCCGGAATGATTAAATGTTTATCTATAGAGAAAATCTGAACTAAGGAAGAGCTGCCCACATACAAACAAAAGGTTAATCATAATTTGCACCTATTTTCCAGAAAGAGTTAAATTTATTTTTTCAAAAATATTTGTCCTCTCCTTTTTTTTTTGTTTTCCACAGTCCCCCACCCTTACTGTACCCCTGCCAAAGCTCTAGGCTGTAACCACTGGGAGAATATTGTTCTAATCTTTTGGTCTCTGTTGAATCAAAACTCCAAAGGAAGCATACACCTTCCTTCAGCAGGCATGTGTGCATGCATTCTTTCATTCCTCTCTGATGTATACAGTTTATCCCTCGGTTTCTTTGTAGACTATTTTAAGCTTAAAAACATCAATAGTAACACAAATTCAATTTTGACTGAAAGCTGCAGTGTTCCNTAGCCTGCCTCTTCCCTCCTTTCTAACGAGGGCTGGCTTTCATGGCATCAGTTCTCAGAATCACATCCTTACTTCACTTTGAGTCCTGACTCCTTCCAAAAGGGGAACATTCCTTCTGATGAAACAGTACCATACCCCCCCCACCCTCCACCCTGTAAGGAAACAAAAGTGTGTGTTTGCAAATAATAGCTTTATGTGCAGATAAATAATAGCTTTATGTGCATGATGTACAAACTTGGCCCTCCAAACAGTGACAGGAGAGGAAACTGTGGGCATTTTTCCCTACAGAGGTGAAAAAGTCCAGTCCTGGAAAAGTAAGTTCCCAATTGGGAAGATGATTTCCAAAGGAAAGAACATGTCTGGCCCTGTAGGACACATGCCTTAAGTGTAGATGGAATTGTGAGGATGGAAGATTACTTCCTGGCTAGGTCATGCCACGTGATGAAGTTAACAGTGTGAACATTTCTGGAGTTGAGCGGCATCACAGGACAATCTTGGGACCCTGGAAAGAGCATCACATATGCATCGCTGCCCTTTAGCCTCCAGCCGCCCACAGACTCATCATCTGCAGGAGCTGAGGGACCCCAGTTGCCAGCCAGGAAAGTGAGAATTTTATCATTCAGCTTAGCCTTCTGGGGATCCTGAGTGGAGACCCTCACTCCAGCGACTAGTTCTGAGTACAACTGCAATAAGATAGAAAATACACATTGGTTTAAGCCACTGAGTTTGTGGTATCTGTTAAACAGCAAAAGGAAGCAAACATATCCAGCTGTCCAGAATTAAGGAAGACTATTTCTGTTATTGTTTGTTTGTGTTTTGCTTTAAGTCTGTCTTGAACATGCTGTACTGTGTACTTGTCCTGAATCCTCACAGATGTTTGGGGGGCAGAAACCCTGTCTTAAAAAACCGAAAAAAGATTAACCATCATGGTATCACAGTCATGCCCTGCAATCACTGGAAGGAGCCTTGTGCTCTGTACGTGCCATTTGCCCATCTGACATTTCTAACACTCACAGGAACCATAATAAAGGGACACCCTTGAGTGAGTTAGGGCTTGGCATGGTGTAGGGGGCTGCTATATTATGATAGAGAGGTCAAGTTCTTAGTGTTTGGACCTAAGTGCTTCCTAATACCCACAGAGGCAGGTGTNCCTGTCCCAATCTGTCCACAGAGGCAAGTGACTCCATTTAGAAGGTACTGACAAGTGCCATTTTCACACTTATGTGGAGGCATGGGCATCCCATCCTGGTACAATGAGGGTGTTTGAGAGGCCTCACATAGTGGCTGAAGAGCAGAATAGAAGGCATGGAGACAAACTTGGCTGCTTTCCATGAGGGGAGATACCTCCAAGCCTACATAGCATTCTGCTGGGAGAGGGAAGAGGTCTCTGGTTCACACCTAGTTGGGGAGGAGTAATGGGTAATTACTGCCCATCAAAGGCAAANTGGAGCACTGTGATGGTTAAACCTGTCAATGAGACAGAGTCCAGAAATACCTAGGAGGCAAACCTCTGGCTGTGTCTGTGAGGGAGTTTTCTAGATTGTTTTAACTGAGAACAGAAACCCATCTTGGATGGGGGTGCACCCTTCTATGAGCTGAGGTTTTAGATTAATAAAAGGGGAAGCCAGCTGAATGTTAGCATTCATGTCTCTGTTTCCTGAGTGTATATGTGATGAGACCATTTGCCGCATGCTCTTGCCNCTGTGCCTTCCCTGCCATGATGGCCTGTACCCTCAAACTGTGAACCAAATGAGCCTTTTGTTCCGTAAGTTGCTTTTGTCCTGTATTCTGTGAGAGCAACAAGAAAATTAACAAATCTCACCTCCATCTTGGCATTTGTTTCATTTAGTCATTAGTAGTTTTGTCCTCTCTGTCAAGGTCAGGCAGGGCTATGGTTTCAAAGAGGAGACTGCCTAGAGTAAGGGCCAAGATGGGCCGTCAGCATTTCTACAAGTGAACAGATGAGCTTTTGAAAAGGAGCAGAAATCATGGCTCTAAACACTCAGATGCAACATGAAAGGGGGTATTAATCACCTATTGTAGCATCCTACAGGATGTGTTGACAAGTGGGCATGTGTATGACAGTGTAGGCTCTGAGGCTGGACCTGACCCAGGTGTGTGAATGACAGTGTGGGCTCTGAGGCTGGACCTGACCCAGGTGTGTGGATGAGAGTGTGAGTTGTGAGGTTGACCTGATCCAGGTGTGTGGATGAGAGTGTGGGTTGTGAGGCTGACCTGACCCATGTGTGTGTATGACAGTGTGGACTGTGAGGTTGCACTTGAAACAGGTGTGTGGATAGCAGTGTAGGCTCTGAGGCTGGACCTGACCCAGGTGTGTGGATAACAGTATAGGCTCTGAGGCTGGACCTGACCCGTGTGTGCATGCGTGTGTGTGTGCGTGTGTGTGTGTATGTGTGTGTGTGTGTATGTGTGACAGCGTGGGCTCTGAGGCTGGACCTGAACCAGGTGTGTGGATGAGTGTGGGCTCTGAAGCTGGACCCAGCCAGATGTGTGGGTTTCTGAATCTGGACCTAGCCCAGGCCCCAGAACATCTCTGGAAGATTCCTGCCTGCCATTCCCAGAAATGCTGACAACTTCTGGGTGACAGAGCCAGCAGGTACTCTGCCTGGGTCCAGCCTCTCTGCCAGGTGGCCTTTGTGTCTATTGATTCCTATCTTCAAAGTAGGATTTGTCAAACTCACTTTAAATTTTATAGGTACTTTCTTTTTATTCCAAGTGTGTTTTAGAAAATTACACTCAATTCTAAATTTATGTATTTCAGATAATGTGTTTTTGACTACAGTGTCCAGATATGTGGACATCAATAAGTATGTTTACTGGTGTCTTGGGGNAGAGATTTCCTTCTTCCCTCTGGCATAGCAGACTTAGTGGCAACTATTAAACAGGAAAGTGATCTTCAGCTGGGTGCTTCGTATGGTCATGTTGGCCAGGTATATGCCCTTTACATTCCTACCCTGCCTGTTTTCATCTCTGATTGTTCTGTATGGTTGGGTTTCCCCTCCCCCCTTCCCTGTGGGGTATATATATACATGTGGGTGCTGATATCCATTTGTACCTGTTGTGGGATGGTCTTTCTGTATGCCCTGAATATGTGTTGCTCCCATTGGTTAATAAATAAAGCTGCACTGGCCTATGGCAGGGCAGGATGGAGCCAGGTAGAAAATCCAAGAGAGATAGAGGGAGAAGTAGGGTGGCGTCAGGGGAGACACAATCCAGCTACTCAAAGAGCAACAAGATGCCAGTAGACCAGTAACACCACAGCCACATGGCAATACATAGGTTAATAGAAATGGGTTAATTTTTTGGGGGGGTGCGAAATGGGTTAATTTAAAATGTAATAGCTAGTTAGTAATAAGCCTGAGCCATCAGTCAAAGAGTTTGTAATTAATATAATCCTCTATGTGTTTATTTGGGACTGAGAGGCTGCAGGACACAGGAAAACTTCTGGTTACATGTACCTGTGCATGTAAAGGCTTCAAGTGATGGTAGGTGTCTTCCTTTCACTTTCACTTTCCACTTTATCTATTAAGGTAGAGTGGAGCCCATCAATTCTGGCTGGTCTACATAGCACCTTGCCCAGGTGATCCCTTGTGTCTGCCTCCTGAGTGTTGGGACTACAATGGCTGCGAAGCTTGCCTGGCTTTTTAGTATGTCCTGGGCATGAGAACTCCTGTTCTCACAGCAATATGGCAAGGGCTTTATCCAATGAGCTATCTTCTCAGTTCCTGGATTCTATTCTTAATACCTAAACCAAACCAAAACAAACATTTTATAGACACTTATCAGGATAANTGTATAAAAGAAAAATTACTATTCAATTAGGAAAATACTTTATATCAAATGTTTTTAATTTTTATCNATCATGTNCTTAACTCTTATACATAGCCCATTTAAAATTTGGGCAAAATGGCCATTTAATACAATTAAAATAAAAGTACTAATTTTGGCTCATTCTGTTTTATTTCTTTAGTAAATATAGTTGTACTGGGAAGGACAGAAAACAGTTTTTAGCTAGTTACTGTAGGTAGCAGTATTTTTAATTGTCTATACAGTTCTATATTTTCTCTGTTGTGCAAACTTCCGTTTGTATTTTTAGTGGGACACAGCATCCATGCCCATAATGGGAGTTCTCATTTCCATCTCTCATTAGAAGTCCTTGTGCTTTGGAGGGGACACCAGCTCAGAGACATTTAGGAACGATAGTGAGACAGCTCAAACCAGTGAGATGTGACTGTGGCAGATGACCTGGGTAGGGCCAGCTGCCTGCAGCTCCTCTCAGAGTCCTGCCATGCTGCCTGGCTGGCTGTGACTGGTCATGTAGNACCTGTGTCTGTTAGACCTAGTATTTGCTTGCCTTTTCATTTGTGGGGAAAAAAATTTGGGAGAATGTTCTTGGCTTGTAGTGGCATTCTCAAACTTCCTTCTCAATATGTAGAAGGGAGCAATCATTAAAGAAATCCTCCTGGAATCAAGGTCCTTTGTGGCTCTTGTCTCCAACCCCACACTTTGTATTCTGACAGAAAATTGCTCGTTAGTCCCCCAGAGAATGACCAATTTCCCAACACAGTCATTCGAGTGAACCAGAACTCTATGAGCATCCTGAAGACTCTGGCTGCCATTAATTGCCTGCTGTGGTTTTTGTTAGGCCACGCATCCCTATAAGGATCCAGGTCTCTGCTTGGCCTTAGCTCCAGCCTGCACTTGGTACTCTCACCAAATTACAAATGATGCCCNCAGAGGAGATGTGGTCTGGAGTGAGTTTATTGATTTGGAAACCTGAGATGAAACAAGGAGGTAGTNTTGGAAATCAGATGGATATTTAACTATGTATATCTTGTAATTTGAATGTGTGGCTATTGGAGAAACAATGAGAACCTGAGAGAGGGGATTGCAGAGGAAACTGAGCATATCTGGGTGGCTAGGAAAGAAATGGCCACAGGCAGCACATTCAGAGTGGGCAGAGCATGGCCAAGTAAGCAGTGGGAGAGACTCAGCTATGTTGACTGTGATTTGTGTGTGGTCCCATGAATGCAGAGGGCAAACTGTGAAGTAACCCATCCCCAGGGAACAGATTGGACACAGTGACAGAGAACATGATTAGACTAGATGTCTGAGGAATGATCTCCATGCCTCTGCCATGGCTTGGTAAGACATTCTCCAACCTCGTACCTTGACTCCAGTTGAGATTGCAATTTATCTGTCTCAGGGAGCTGTGTTAAAGTGGGAGGTTTGCGATCTAACCCCAGTCCAATTATAAACCTTAGACGTTCTGTGCGTGTCTTCTGAATGCGGTTGCCTTCAATATGAGTAAGAAAATGGTCCATGCCTCACAGAATCATTGTGGGAATTGAAGAAGTAGAAGAAAATCATTGTAAACTAACACCCTGATGGTTGTTCTGGCCCCAATAGCATGGCTACAACAGCTTTTCAAACACTCACCATTTTAAAATTTAACATTTAGTTAAAACAGTGTATACACCTGGTTTGGAAAATAAAATTTAGCTTCAGTAGATTTCTTATCTGAAATTCTCAAACCAGAAGGGTTTGTGATTGTAAAAACAGTTTTGAGGTGTTTGTATATACATAATGAATTATCTTGGGGATGGAGCTTTCCTGTCCTCTACATTATATCTTCATCTGTTGTCTTCTCTACCACATTAGAAACATTTTTGAAAACTGGTGTTCCAAGGCTCACTTTACCCACTCACCTGTCCACCCTTCCATCCTTCCACCCAGTCTTGTATTTATGTGTCCACACATCCCCCCTTTATTCCTCTCTGCCTTCCTTTATCCATCTCACCANGATTAATGTTCCACNAAAGCTTGGCTAGACCATAAGATACCCAGATCATCTGGTTCAACATTATTCTTGGTCAGAGAGCAGTGATGTGTTCCTGGGTAGCCTTTAGATCTATAACTAACAAAAACTGACCACCTTCCCGAATGTAGTAAGTGCTCTCCAATTCATCAAAAGACTAATAGAACAAAAACGTGGAGGGAAAAAGAATTCACTGGCTCTCTGCCTGACTGCTGGAGTGAGACATTGATCGTCTCCTGCCCTTGGAAGTTCTGGTCAGCAGGCTTTCAGACCTGTCTCTGCCATTGGCTCTCCTTGAACCGTGTCTCTGACTTTTCCTACAAGTGACATGGGACTTGGTCTCCATAGTCACCTGAACTGATAATTAATAACTAACCATGCCCATTATTTTGATGACTCATTCAATCTATCCATCCACCCACCTACTTACATGTTGGGACTTCTGTGTGTGTGTACATGTCACATTGGATGAGATTCATTCTGTTTTGACAGTCTGTGAACTAGTAACCTCATAGTACTTTCCACTATTCTCAGCTGGACATTGTTGTCCTCTAAGCCTGTTAATCTTCTCCAGCAGGAAATGGTGACATCTACCTGGGTGTTGGGGGTAGCAGCTGAGTGTGTGTACACTGCTTTCATCTGCAGAACATCAGTTTTTCTATGTCCTGCCCTGTGTACTTTGCCCACCACGTGCCATATGCCCACAGTGCCCAAGGAGAGGGTTGGCTTCCAGCCATGCCCCTGATGGTCACCCTAAATTCAATGCATGCTTATCCTCTGTCTCAATAGCCTTCCTGTGCATCTTTGGGGGAGACCTGTCTCTGTCTGCAAGTGTTTCACTCTGCAGCTGCCTCCTTTNTGCTAAGTCGCTCTCTGGGTGGCATCCCATCAAATGGCAGCTGAAAGTGCTTTTCTGGTGTTTCTCCATCTNTCATTTGGCTCTGTGGAGTTATTCCCTTCAACTTTTAGAGGTGAGGTGCCAGGAGAGAAGATGTAAATTTATGTTCTCTTGTCTTTATATATATCAGCAGTCCAAACTTTATTTATTCAGGAAAACTGCTGAGTGATTGGGTTTCCCTCAAAAGAGAGGATGAGACACTGAGACAGAGAACCTTCAGGTGTGAGGTTTGAGTATTTCCAGAGTGGAGCTAAAGTGACCCTTAGCTAGATACAGTTGAACTAGATCAGCCTATGGGTTCAACAAGG
>LZPO01097178.1:291528-303024 GCA_001675575.1 Neotoma lepida | reverse complement strand
TGGGTATATTAAACCACACTGAAGAATAGGCTCCATGCCCAGCACTATATGGCCAACACAAAATGAACTCAATGGTACTGTTGTAGACTTTTTGCTTCTTATTGCTTTGATTGGGCAAAATATTTTTTCTCACTCCACATCTTTTGTCTGTATATTGTGGTTGATCATCTTGTGTTTTTATGGATTTTAGTTATTTGTGCGTGTTTCTTTGTTTTGTTTTTGTTTTCCTTTAAAGAGAGAGAAAGGAGGAGTTGAATGAGTGGCAAGATGAGAAAGATACAGGAGTTAGGGGAAGGGAAATCATGATCAGAATATATTGTATTAAAAAGTTGTTCAATAAAATAAATTGTGGCTATGGTAGGTATGGTGGTACATGCCTATAATCCTAGCACTCAGGATGCAGAGGCAGGCAGATCTCTGTGGGCATGAGGCCAACATGGCTTACATAGCAAGTTCCAGGTCAGCCATGGCTACACAGTGAGACACTGTCTCAAAAAAATAAAATTGTCTTTAAGAAGTTATATAAGTGAAATGGAATTTACTTTGTGCAAGATATTGTGCTGTTTTACACGTTTTGTTACTTAGACCACCAAATAATCTTGTGAGGTAAGTACTAAATGTTCATTTACTAAGAAAATGAAATAAAGATTAGATTTGCCCAGTATCTCTCCATAGACTGTAAGAGTGCAACTATATTTGCAGACAGGGTGATTGGGCATTACAGCCTGTGCTTTTATTCTGAAGCACAGAAATATTTCCTAAGCTATCATTTTGCAAACTAAATTAATAAATATNTTAATAATGACAATAAATGTCACCATATCCAATGTAGTTAAAATGCTTTAAGAAGAATGTATTCAGGCTGGGGATGTAATTCAACAGTATAATACATCCCTTAGTAGGAACAAAGCCCCAGGTTCCACAGCCAGCATAAAAAAATGAACCTAACAACAATATAAAAACTATTCAATCACACAGTCTTAAAGAAAGGGAAGGAATATGACCATAATTAAAATCAGACTACCTTTTAGAACTCACTTAAACTTGAAGGCAAATACCCAGAAAAGCGGCAGAAGATGGGTAGCCATGAAAAGACGCCATTTATCCCGGTGCTTTACATAGGAAGCATACAATATATATTACTTTCATTAGTTACCTTGCTTCTGTTCACAGTTCACAGCACAGCCTAGAATGAGCTGGAGCATCCTTCCAAGCTCTGCTGCATCAGAATGCTCCCCAATAAGGTTCACATCAGGAAGGGTAAAATCATTAATCTGCTGTCCTAAAATCTGAATGGAGACAGAGAGATTATAATTACATTCATATTTATAGCACCAAATAAAATATTTAATAGAGATCGACTTGCTATCACCAGAAATTCACTGTCAAGGCCAGAGGTGTTATGTTAACCTGCCAACCTCACTCCCAATTTCTATTCTTATTTCCCACACCTAAATTACAACTATCATGTATCCTAGCAGCTTAGTCAGTAATCTGGTATGTGGTATATACGCTGAACAAAAATCCATATACTATTGATCCTTCTGCTGTTCTAAGAAAGCTTGGATGTTTGCTCTCTGATGAATTATAACCAGAATGGTCTAAACTAAAGGACATTCAAAACACTTGGATTAAAGAGGAATTCACACTTCCAACAGTGAGATTCCCCCTTGCTACCTTCACTTTGTTTCTAAAACTGTTGGGAGTGAGATACTCTTAACAGGAATGAGAATGGAAGATCCTTTTAATGGAAAATTTAGTTCCAAATAAAATAATATATGCAAAGAAATGGGANTCTCTCCGCCAGATAACCCGTCAGTGAAACCTCGTAGGGGCTAGGGAGGTAGACCAGTTGGTAGAGCACCAGCCTATTTTCATCCTTAGCACTGCATAAACTAGGCATGGTGATGCATGGGTATAATCCAGCACTCAGAAGAGGCAGATAATCAGAAGTTCAAGGTTACCTTTGGCTATACAGGAATATACCTTCAACTCAATTAAATTTAATTCCTCCCCTGCATAGGTAAATCACTCTCCAGCAGTAATTAAAAACAGGAAAAAGAAACTGTTCTCCATGTAGCTCACGAAGACCTCAAAAATAAGCAAGTCTGTTGCTTGTCCTTGAGCGAGGGATGTACTTGGTTCCATCACAATTCTGTCCTGACCAGAGGCCCGAAACGCCAAAAATGTTCAGAGGCACTGGTTTGTGTTCTGGTTTCTTGTTATCATTCTTCTAGGTTTACACAGCAACCTAATGAGCACAGCTGCCTGGAAGCTATGCATGATCAGGTGCTTCTCTGATCCTTGAAGGTGTGTCAAATTTCCAGTCTAGCCACCAGGATGCGAACGTGTTAATGAATACCTTGTGTGGGACAATTGGCCTGAGAAGCTCACCTCCCATGCCTCAACCCAGTAAAGCCTTATCAACTCTGAAACAGGGACCATCAGTGGCAACCCTTTCTTGCTTCCTTCCTCTTAAGCTCTCTTCTATAATAAAATTCCTTTCTAAAACTTAACCTTCTGTTGTTTGTGAAATTCATCTCTGANTTCACAACACAAATGACACAGAAGCCACTAACCTGAGGTAGCTTTAGTGGCCAGGGACCCTAGTCCCCTAAGTAATGTCACTCAAGTGAGAAAGGACTCTCATTTAAGGGCCTCCTCTCCCCTGCTTTTCTCCATTTCAAAAGGATATATGTATTAATTGTAATAGAGATGTCTACTGGGAAGAAACTGAACAGAAGGGTTGGAAAATAAATAAAATAAAGATGTGCTCTTGGGAATAGAAAATATAATAGGAAGTTTCAATGGGCAAGCAAGAAAGGTATACCGTTTCTCAGGAGTAGATAAAACATATAAACAGTAAAAAGAAAATTTGACTGAGTAATTTAAAAAAATCTGAGTAATTAAAGGATCAATCCATGAGGCTTAAAGGCTCACTGGGAGTTCTGCAGAATAAACAGAAAAAAAGTAGAAAAAAATTTCCTAAAACTAAAACTAGTAGCTATTCAGTTTTTAAGGACTTGCTAAGTGTTGGCCAAGCATAATAAAACAAAACCCATGCTCAAAATGCACTTCACATCAAAGCACATTTTCATGAACCTTTAGAGATAAATAAAAGCAAATCAATCCTAAACAAAGAAGTTGCCTAAAGGGAATGGNAATCCACATGAGAGATTTCAACAGCCCATCTAGAGGAAGCTGGTCAACAATGCTGCAATGGCTTCCAGTCACAGTCAACCTAACTCTCAGGGGAGAAAGCAAGGTCAAGGCCTGAGCTTCAGCATATACTTTTGTGAAGATGGCACTGTTAAAACGTGCTCACCAATATCAAAGTAAACCAGAAGCTGGACGTGGTGGCACACGCCTTTAACACCAGCACTCGGGAGGCAGAGGCAGGTGATCTCTGTGAGCTCAAGGCCAGCCTGGTCTACAGAGTGCATGAGACCTTGTCTCACAAACAAAGTAAACCAGAAAAGAGAAATGCAAGTACACAAGAGTCAATAAAAGGAATGTGATAGAAAGAGGAAGAGGAATTCTCAGACTACGTACGAAAGGTAGTGACAGAACACAAGCTTATTTACTGATCTTGTTGACTCTAGTTAAGAAGGAACACCCTCATGATTTATTGTAGAAATCTCAACACAACAGGTCCTAACCCAGAACCCCCAGGAGTATTCACAAAATAGAGGCTAGAGGTATCACATTACTTTTCTAGAGTTTGAAATAAAAACCCTGAATTTTAAAATAGACTTCATCTAAAGATTTGAGTCAGACTATGGACCTTCATAAATGTTTCTGTAGGTACACTTATGTAGATGTCTACAAAAGTGTACCATATTGCATATACAGTCCTAATAAAAACATTTTTATGGTTGAACACTACTTGCCTAGTAAATATTTCATAATTTTCTTGCTGCAAGACATGTGGCTTATTTTCAATTTTGCATCCTATACAATAATATGAAGGTGGACAACTCTAAGTAGTTTTATTTTATTGTACATTTTTATTGAGACCTGAGCCACTATGTTGCCTAGGTTGGCTTCAAACTCCTAGGATCAAGAAATTCTCCTGCCGGGTGGTGGTGGCCCACACCTTTAATCCCAGCACTCGGGAGGCAGAGGCAGGCAGATCTCATGAGTTCGAGGCCAGCCTGGGCTACCGAGTGAGTTCCAGGAAAGGCGCAAAGCTACACAGAGAAACCCCGTCTCGAAAAACCTAAAAAGAAATTCTCCTGTCTTACCCTCCTGAGTAGCTACATAGTTTAGAAAAATTCTGAATATAAAGTTATTATGTCAAGGTTGGAGTGGCTCAGCCTTAGGAGGTGGAGTCAGGAGGATGTCATCCTTGGTTATATACAGAGGTAGAGGCCAGCCTGTCTATAGGAGATCCTGGGTTTGTATTTTTTTAATACTATTTCAAAAGATGTATATTTTACAAAACTTTTAAAATACACGAGTATTCTACCTTCATGAAGTATATGGAGCAAGTAAAAGACATATAAAGCAAATAAAGTAATTGCAGAAAAAAATACCAAATAAAGTAATTGCAGAAAAAATACATAATTACAAACTACAGCAGGTGATAAAAAGGAAAAGAACACTGAATGATGAGGTTAAAAGGGGAGGTTGGCAGTGAATCATGTAGTAGGGACTCACTGTGTAGTTACAAAACAAATACATTAGTCCTTCTCGTCAGCACTTGGTATACAGCTAGCTTTTAAAAGCACATAAGGAAAGCTCCAAAGACGGTTGTCGCCTGCAGAGACGACTTATCTCCTCTCTAAGCACAATAAGCATAGTTGGGTCATGCTGACTAGGACACAGAATGATGCTGCANACTGGAAGTCCGAAGCATCACCAAGGAAGGTCTTGTGGAGTATGGTGGGGCAAGAGGGTGAGAAAAACAGAAAGATAATAGAGAAAGAGAAGAGGTATGCATGTACAGAGAGGTATTGAGCCTGGTTTCTCACTGTGAAATACTAATGGCAGCACTCCATCTGGTCAGAGCACAGCACCAAACTACAGTGACATAAAGTAGTTCCTAAGATATCACCATGATCTTTTCTGACATAAATTTTCTATTTCCTTTCNACTGTGATACTTTTCTGAGAAAACTATAAATTTTTAATTTTCAAAATAAGCAAATACGGTGCTCAAGGTAAAAGCAATTACTTCTCATAATTCTCAAAGATCTGGTAAATATCACTTCTTAGTTAGTGTACTTAGTAAGGGTACAAATAACTTCTGGCCAAAGAACTAACAAAAGAAAGCCACCCGAACAGTTATCGGTCTTTTGCACATTAGTTCAAGATGTCTAATACTTACCTCAAGTGCTCTTTTACATATTTTAAATATAACAATTTTCTTGAAAATTAATAGCTTTTTAAGTTATTTGAGATGATTACAAATTAACTGCTCACTACAATACATCATTGCTGGTGGCTGGAACTGAACAATGACTATGTCAGGTCTGGACCAACCTTGTTTCATGACTAATAATATAAGGCGTGAGGCAACCAAATAACTCTGCATAAGACAAGAATGTTGATTGATCCTCAATGTAAGAATAAATCAAGCCGGGCGGTGGTGGTGCACGCCTTTAATCCCAGCACTCGGGAGGCAGAGGCAGGCGGATCTCTGTGAGTTCAAGGCCAGCCTGGTGGTCTACAGAGTGAGTTCCAGGACAGGTTCCAAAGCTACACAGAGAAACCCTGTCTCAAAAAACAAACAAACAAACAAACAAACAAACAAACAAAAAAGAGTAAACCATGCAAGTTTGGTCTGGTGGCACAGGCCTTTAACGTCAGCTGCTTGAGAGACTGATGCAGAAGCCTGGGCTTCTGTTCAAAGCCTGCCTGGGCTAAAGTTCAAGGCAACCAGGGGCAAATTAATGAAACCCTTCTCATCTAAAAAGAAACAGAGGGCCAGGGGTATGGCCCAGTGTGCGAACATCTTCCTAGCAGGACTGCACAAACAACCCGAAGAAACATGGAAGATTTAAAATGGAAATTAATGTAATCTCTGTTTCATTTCTTCACAATCGTCCTGGCTTGACAGAACTAGAGAACAGTGCAAAGNCAAACTGCCCCCAGTTACTATTTTAGCAGTCTAAGTACAAACTAAGGACAGCTTAGTTCTGGGAGAGGGGTAGTATATATAGGCCGAGGAAGACTATATCTATCGATGTGGCTATGGAGACTCTATCTATCCCTGCTGGGTATAGGCTTTTCAGGTGTGGCCTTTTAGCAGCGGGGAGAGAAGCACCCACATCCCTTTAGTAGTCCCTTACCTATGCTCTGTAAGGAAGCCCAATAAACTCATTGGTTTCTAAAGAGTGAACTTCGGTGGAATTGTGCCACCATTTGTTATTGGGACTTTAAGAGAAGGGGCAGATGTTGCTTACATCTCTTCCTGGGAAGGAATTTTAGTAACACTGGGCTATAAAATGAGTTTCTGGACAACCTGTATTCCAGAACAAGCCTGTCTGAAAACTCATGGGAAGGACTACAGAATGATACCGAGGCTTGAGACTTGCATTCTAGGTTGGATATCATGGAACAGTGGTTCTCAACCTTCCTGATGCTGTGACTCTTTAAAATAGTTCCTCATGTTGTAGTGACCCCCAACCATAAAATTACTTCATTGCTACTTCATGTCTGTAATTTTGTTATTGTTATGAATTATAATATAAATATCTGATATGTGAGCCCTGTGGGGTGTCAACCCACAAGTTGAGAACCACCGTGATAAAATCACTTACTAAGATGGAGAAGATAGATGCTATAGATGTAAGTGTGGGTATCTTGCTTGCAGAGAAAAAAACGCTAAGAAAATAACACATGTTTCTAGGCAATGTTATGCCCTATTGGCATTTGTGATCATGAAATTAGTTAGTTCTGCTGTGTGAATATCCCCAGCAATGCCTGTATTCTGATATATCTGATCTCAGAGGATGAGATGAGTTCACCTAGGATCCAGGAGCTTGCTGAGGAATAAAACACAAGCAGTAGGGCCAATCACAATAGTCCAAATGAGCTCTGAACTACCTTCACAAACAGAAAGAAAAGAGAGTAGAGTATAAAACAAAATTTAACATTTTAATAACCATGCACAAGTTATTCATAACAATGAAAATTATTGGTGTGTTCATCACCTAAGAGATGACTGGTTATTTGAACCAACATCCTCAAAACTATACAGGGGAAGATAGAAACTATTAATTTTGAAATGTTTTTTCTTAAGCTTGAAACTATAAAAAATTTAAACTATTCTGTAATATTTCCAAGTAGAATGAGAAAAAAAAAAACCTTACCTCATGATTGTAATCCAAGATTCCTTTTAAAATTTTCTTTAAATTACTAATCTGTTTAGAGAGAAAAAGTGGGTGAAAGGCAAGCACAGATCATAGCACAGAGTAACATTAAAAACTCAAGTGAATCATAGAGCAGGTACAAGTTGAGTATTCCCAGACCACAACTCTCAAGTCTGAAGTGAGCCAAACTCCAAAACCTTTTGAACAGCATGTTGGTACTTTAAAACATTTGGACTTGGGAGCATTTCAGATTTCAGATCTTGAGATTAGGGATGTTCAATTGGTCAAGTTTATGCAACTTTTTAAACAAACAAACAAACAAACAAACAAACTTTAAATCTCCCCAAAAATCTCTTCTAAAATTTGAAACACTTCTAGCCCAATTCACATAATGGATATTTAAACTGTATAAAAAATAAAACTTAATAGGATATTTGAAGTAACAACATCATAAAAAGACTATTGCTTAGTGATAACACTATGGGGAAATGAACAATACCTAACAGATTATATAGACTTTAGATAAGTAAAGGAAATAAAATGTATTATTCTTAAAGACCTGAACTTAAATTTGTGCTATTTTCTCTAACTTAAGAGTAGTAAACAGGGGGCTGGAGAGATGGCTCAGAGGTTAAGAGCACTTCCAGAGGTCCTGAGTTCAATTCCCAGCAACCACATGGTGGCTCACAACCCTCTGTAATGAGATCTGGTGCCCTCTTCTGCCTGAAGGCATACAGGCAGGCAGAACAATGTATACATAATAAATAAATAAATCTTTTTTTTAAAAAAAGAGTAGTAAACAGAAACTACTGTGAAACTTATCCTTGGAAATCTTAAAAAGTATTTAAAAACTAATTTACATGTATGAGTGTTTTGCTTGCATGCATGTTGGATGCCCTGGAACTGGAGTTACATAAGGTTGTGATCCGCTGTGGAAGTTCGAGGAATTAAACCTAGGTCCTCTGGAAGAGCAGCCAGTGCTTTAACTTCTGAGAGTTGTTGTCTTAATCCAGGAAATATATCTCCAAATTCCTCCACTGTCAAGAAAAGGCTGCTGTTTAGCTGAATACCAAACAAAGTAAATAATTATGACCCTGGCGGCACATGCCTTTAATCCCAACACTCGAGAGGCAGAGGCAGGCAGATCGCTGAGTTTGAGGCCAGCATGAGTCAGTTCCAAGATAGCCAAGGGTACACATAGAAACCCTGTCTCAACTCCTCCCCCACAAAAAAATTACTATTGTATCTTGAAATGCTAAAAGACTAATATTAAGCATTGCAAAAGTTTTGCTAGTGTTTTAAGGAGGACTACAAAAGAGGTAAGAGGAGGAATCTTACAGTGTCTCTGCATTAATTAACTCTAAAACTTAAGTTCACTGGCCATTTTTATCTGGGTGAAATGACAGGCAGATTCACTGCATTATTTGATTAAAAACTCTTAAGTTCTCATTTGCTTTTGACCCTTCTCATACAGTTAAATTTGCATTGGGTTAAATGTGCCATACTCGGCCAAGCATCCTTGTGATCTGGCTGAATTTGTACAATGTTAGTACTTAGTACGTTAGTTCTGAC
This sequence comes from Neotoma lepida, assembly GCA_001675575.1. NCBI lineage: Eukaryota > Metazoa > Chordata > Mammalia > Rodentia > Cricetidae > Neotoma > Neotoma lepida. Next base: position 294,137 of record LZPO01097178.1, on the reverse strand, counting down.
ACTTCCTTATATGAAATGCTTGGGATCAGATACGTTTTGGATTTAGGATTGATGATGCTCAACCTGTAGTTGGGTATGTCCTAGAACAATATATCCTAGAACAAAAGACAATATAGCCTGAGGTTATCAAATGAAAGAGGCTGAATTATTTAGTTGCAGCCTTCTGGTTTAAAGCATTTTTAATAAGATTTATTTTATGTGTATGAGTGTTCTGCTTGCATGTTTGAATGTATGTGCATCATGTGTGTGCCTGGTGTTCTCCAAAGTCAGAATAGGATAGTGGATTTTTGGAATGGTTGTTCCAGATGGTTTTGAGCCACGGTATGGATTGCTGGTTACCTAACATAGGTCCGTGCAAGAGTAACCAGTGTAACAACTGCTGANCCCCTGGAAACATTTATTTTAAAGAGAAAAATAAACCAAAAAGTTGGGTATTTATTAAAAACAATAAAACAAGCATAGTGTGCTTGCTTATGTTTGTTAATCCAAGAAGTAAGGGCATCAAACAGTGAACTCAAGGCAGATCTAGGATATACAGCACTCTATCTAAAAAACAAAACCAAAAAACCACTATCATAAATAAAATTAACATTTTGTATTTCTGGAAACATTTGGATTAGGAAAATACATCATTTACTTCCTTTTTTGCTCTTCTAAGCTGTTTATTTGTCATACTTCCAACTTNTGAAAGTAGAACACCTTAAAACTGATACAGTCATTTGAAATAGTGTTTTTTTCCCCACGGCAAAATGCTACATTATCTTACTTTAACCAATGGCATCAGACAATTGAAGAAACGATCCATAGCAAGGTTACACCACTTGCCATAGAGAGTAAAATGGTATCACTACAGTGTGAACACAGGCTCCNTGATTCAAACCCAGCCATCAGTAGGCTTTACTGACATGCAGTATGGCGTATCCGGCCAGGCAGTGTGTCAAGTTACTACTATTCTTCAATTCCAGATTATTTTGTTATAGGTTTCCTAAATAACCGTCNAATCTCACTGGAAAGATCAGATTAAAAAGAAACAAAAAAACAAAAAACCAAGAATTATATATGTGGTGGTTTGAAAGAAAATGGCCCTAACAGGGAGTGGCACTATTAGGAGGTGTGGCTTTGTTGTAGGTGTAGCCTTGTTGGAGAAAGTGTGTCACTGTGGGGGTGGGCTTTGAGGTCTCCTTTGCTCAAGCTATATTCAGAGTAGCACAAAGTTGCTTCCCTGTTGCCTGTGGGTCAAAATGAAGAACTCTCAGCTCCCTTTCCAGCACCACGTCTGCCTGCCTGCTGCCTTGCTTCCCAACATGGACTGAACCTCTGAAACTGTAAGCTAGCCTCAGTTAAATGTTTTCCTTTATAAGAGTTGCTGTGGTCATGGTGTCTCTTCACAGTAGTAGAAACTCTAAGTAAGACAATATACAACACAAATATTTAAAGATTTAACAGGTGTAAAAGCAAAAAGAAATACCTTCAATCTCCAATTGTCTCCCACTTCAGTTTTGATTCTGTTCAGCCAATTATCATCGAAATATGCAGGATCTCTGCAAGTAAAGAAAAGCTAGATTAAGACCATGTTAGCTGTTGTGCTTACAAAAACACCTAATCCCATCTCATGTCATCATTTAAATGAACCATAAAAATATGGATATGATACCAGTCATTAAATAATCCATGAGACCAGATGTAACAGCACATTTTCTAAAATCAGTTTGAATAGTTTTGTTAATAAACTAGTTAAATAAGATGTATTACAAAATGGATATATTATTCTAAAAAACTAAAAGGCACAATGTTAATATATAGTTAATATATTCTAAAAGTGAGTTATAGTTGAGTAAACAAAATTAGAATTGTTGATAGCATAAAACTATCTTAAACAAGTAAAAAAAATGACATCCTTTTTAAAAAGATGCACTATCTCAAGAAAGTAAAAATGAAGTTATATAGGCAAATATAGTCGAAGAAGGGTAAACCCTAAATATACACATCATTATTTTTCCTAGGAAATCCTCCTGTATTTATTTTTGGAAGAAAAACCAACCAACCAACAAAACAAAAAACCTACCCGAACTTCTCAAACTCAGCACGAATATCACTTTAAGTTTTTCAAACTGAAGCTCTAAGAAATGATTTGTCCAGGGCCACAATGGAACATCTGTTTGTCCTAGTCTAGCAAGTATTAAGTCCAAGATCTTTCTATAACATAACTGTATCTATTCAACCAAAATACAGAAGAGTATTAGGACAGGAATGGTAGTGGGGGAGAGGAGTAATCTACATTTCAATTTTTATTGTCATTGAAATTTAATCAGTAATAAATTTTATTCCAGTTAATTTTAAAACAAGCAAATGGCTACTTAGGATAAAAATTTTGTTACAAAAATAAATATACTTATTTAGGTAATGAGTATATATAAAAGGTTATAAATTATATCTATCAAAATCATTTGGAATCTATATTTAATCACTATATAACATATTAACTTGTCTACTCATCTTTTAAATTTTATTTCTTTATTTTAATAATGGGTATGTGTATGTGAATGAGTGTGCATAAAGAACTAAGAAGAGGGCTGGAGAGGTGGCTCAGAGGTTAAGAGCACTGACTG
>LZPO01097178.1:265625-277533 GCA_001675575.1 Neotoma lepida | reverse complement strand
AAAAAAAAAATCCCAGGGCCAGGCATGTTGGGCACATCTTCATTCCCAGCATTCAGGAAGCAGAGACAAGGCAGATCTCTGTGAATTCCAGGCAACCTGGTCTACACAGAAAGTTCCAGGCCAGCCAGGGCTACATAGTGAGATACTGAATTTTACATCATTATGTTTTCAGAGCATGTAGCAAAAGAATCAGATATGTTGCACATACCTCAAATAACAGTCCATTTTTTTAGTCATTAGCACCCACAACAACAGACTGAATTAGAGAAAGTTACTAATATCTGACTCTTTGAAACTGCAAAGAATGAGCCAGGCAGTGGTGGCTCACACTTTTAATCCCAGCACTCAGAGGGCAGAGGCAGGCGGATCTCTGAGTTCGAGGNCAGCCTGGTCTACAGAGCAAGCTCCAGGAAAGTCAGTGCTACACAGAGAAACCCTTCTCGAAAAGCAAAGCAAAACAAAACAAACAAAAGAAATTGCAAAGAATGGTAATTTCATATGGTTCAAAAAAATTATGTATTTTCTTAGTTGTTAGGATGCAAGAGAGAAAACAAGCTTCCTGGCTCTTCACAGATCTTAACAAACTTAGACTGTGTGTTTCCAGGACAGAGGAGGTCATAACAATCAAATACACATTAAGACACTACATAGTTCAGAGAATAATACAAAAAGTTAAGGGAACAGAGACTATACTACAATCGCTCTATCACACTGGTGGTCAGGGGAGATCTCAGTGCTAAGATTAGAGTGGTATTCTACAAGAGACAGCGTTCACAGGTTGTCCTATAATGGCAAAATCTGGTTATCAACCTAAGTTGGAATGACAACCACCACCCCAACTAAACTTGTAACAAGCTATACCTAAGTACATGCCATCNGAATTCTCATTGCGGCTTACTGTTCTCATTCCACATGCAACCCAACTTTACATACACATTTTGTTATAGTTTTGGTCCCTGCCTTGTGACTGCTGAGATGGTGGACCCTTCATGAAGTACGGCCTACGGAACAGGAAGCTAGATTACTGAGGGCTCACCCTTTAAGGGACTTCGTAGGGCCTCTACAACATCCTGCTTTGCTTCTTCTTTTAAAATATACTTTATTTCATCATATGAATGTTTTGTTTGAATTTATGTATGTGTACCATATGCATGCCTGGGGCCTGGGAGGCCAGAAGAGTACACTGGATCCCCTGGACCTGGAGTTACCAATGGCTGTGAGCCACCACCTGGGAGCTGGGAACAAAAGCTGAGTCCTTGGCAGGAACAACAAGTGCTCCTAACCACTAAGCCATCTCTCCAGCCCCCGATTTGCTTCTTGACTGCTGTGAGGGAAGCTGATGCTTCTGCCAACGCCCCCACCATGGTGCTGCCTTGTCAGAGGCCCAAGAGCAATGCGGCAACTGATCAANGGCTGAAACACCCCAAGCTGTAGACCAAAAATAAATCTTTCTTTCATATGAATTGATTATCTTAGGTATTTTGTCAGTGATAGAAAACCAACTCTGACACTTCAACTTTTTTAATCCTTTTCAACCCAAGAAAGGTTTATATAAGACCATACATAAAGACAAGTAATTGATTCTTACATCTTTTGAAGAACCTGGGACATCACAACCCCATTCGTTAAATCTTCCACGGTCTGGCATGGTGTATCCACATTAAAGGTCTGGATCTGAAGGAAAAAAAGATCCAATGGTTAATTATATTAAGATTTCTTAGGGTTATGTGTGTGTGCATCAACTACTCTAGCAATCATAACTACTTAAGGGAATAATTTCTTTACATTTTTATTATTATTATGTATGTGTATGTGTGAGTGCAGGTGTGTGTGCCACAGTATACATGTGGTGGTCAGAGGACAACTTGTGGGAACTGGTTCTTTCCTTCTACCAGATGGGTCCAAGGGCCTAAATACAGATCATGAGGCTTGGTGACAGACACCTTTACTGACTGAGCCATCTTATCACCCAGAAATAAGTCTTAAGNGCTATGTAATGGACAACAGAAGACAGGGAGGAAGGATACAAAGAACTAAGTCTTTGAGATAAACTTTAACCACGGAACTTAAAAATGTGGGATGTGTAGAATAAATTTACTATTTAAGCCTAGCCAGGTTGAGATTTCTGGTACTCAGAGGCAAAAATATTTTTATATGGATACAGAATTCATACTTACCATTGTTAGGTTGGATACTCAATTCATTTCAATTTCAAATATATACTGAATCACAACTAACTTGGTATTGGTTAAGAGAAATTTAAGAAATGAACCCAAGAAGGGCCTAAAAGCACACACCTGTAATTCCAGAACTTGGAAAGTGGAGGCAGAAATTCAGGGGTTCAAGGCCACCTGAGACCAAAAAGGAAGTACAGACAACAGTTATCCGACAACTGATAACCAGCAGTCCAACCCAGATTCAAAAGGAAATAAATCACTGAGGATAAACAGATGAAGGGCATCCTGATACAGGTCTTTTAACTTGGTGGAAGTATTGTGGGATATGTATGGACAAAGATTTGCACTGAGAAGATATGTTGTAGGAATGAAAAAAAGCCTGGCATAGACAGGTGGAAATCACAGGAAGAAATGGAACAGTGGAATATAAAACACATGAAAGCACTAAAGAAAGAAGTATCACTAGGCAAGACTGGATAAACCACATTTGGAATTTTTTTTTTTTTTTCGAGACAGGGTTTCTCTATGTAGCTTTAGGCCTTTCCTGGAACTCACTTGGTAGCCCAGGCTGGCCTCGAACTCACAGAGATCCGCCTGCCTCTGCCTCCCGAGTGCTGGGATTAAAGGCGTGTGCCACCACTGCCCGGCTCCACATTTGGAATTTATCTTAAGAGTAATGGTAGTTTGCAAGTAAGGATTTCAAGCAAGAAAGTGAGATCTGAACTGTACAAACCTAACTGGATGCAATATGAAGGATGTACTGGAAGGAAAGAGGCAGAAAAGCCCGCTGTGGCAGTCTGTAACACTGAGGAGGCTAAACTAGATCGCAACAATGGAAATACTGAGATAATACTCAGGTGACCGACCACCTTTCTTTTTTATTTATTGGATTAGGAAAAAAAATTACCAGCTTAAATGTATATTCATTTTAAAGTTTTTNAAAAAATAAATACTGATTTTTNAAAAAATACATATTGATACAAATAAACTGCTACTAAAAATGCATGAATATCTGATTCTCTGTACCATACTATTNATAAAGTCAGGGTCTCGTGTAGCCCAGGCTGTCCTCCAACTCATTATGTATCAGAGGTCATGGTGACCTTGACCTCCTGATTCTCCTGCCTCTATTCCCAAGTGCTGAGAGAAGAACTATTAACAGTACNGTTATAACTTCCCGGTTTATATAGGGTAGAAGTATTTCAGGTAACGATGATTATGGTAGCAGAAACTGAGGGATTTATGTCATAGGTTCTTATAGAAAGTAGATTTTAGTCAGACAAGAATTTGGGANATGAGAAGGTCCTAACTTAAATACATCGAGTTTTGATTTTTAAAAAGTTAGCAAATAAGCGAGGCACGGTCGCATACACTTTTAGTTCCAGTTACTGAGGAGGCTGAGGCAAGAGGATTGATTCTAAGTTCAATGCCAGCCCTGAAATACAGTGAGACTCCATGGGGGTAGGGTGGGAGAGGGGACCAGAAAATGAATAAAAGGCACAAACGAAACAAGTGAAGATCATCTCAGGTCTGATTTTAAACTTTATTCTATCTGCAACTGCCTCCACACTGGTAAGTTAAAAAAAAAAAAAGCATCTGTTTTCATTTTATAAGTACTAAATTAATGGTCCGTTTAAAAGCTATCTCTTTTTGTAGGTTTATACATGGAAGAAAAGAGATGAAACAGTGACAATCACATATTACATCTTAATCACTTGGTACACATCTCAAAATAAGGGGCTTACTGATTAAGCTCAGTGAACACTGCTTGGAATGTAATGAATCAGTTCTAATCCTTAGTTTTACTACTAATTTATCATATAACCTGGGATATTTTACCTCATCTCTTTTAATATCAGCTTTTTCTATATAAAGATTGGGGGTATTAACATTAGCAGTTTCCAAACCTAGGTGTGTATGATAGTCATCTGGGAAGTTTTCATTTTGGAAACATTTCTTAGATCCACAAAATGAATCATAATCCCTGTACGATTCGTTTAGGATGCTACAATTCCCCTCACCCCGTGTGCTGCCTGCTGCTGGAGGACTGAACCCAGAGCCCTGCACATGCTAGGTAAACACTCTGCTACTGAGCTATAGCCCTGCCTCTTTTAAAATTCTGAGTTTGCTTTTTTTCTTTGATGTGTAGGAGTGTTTGCACACATGTATGTTTATGTACTAGTGCATTCAGGGTCCTCAGAGGCCATCATATCTCCTAGAACTGGAGTTACAGACAGCTGTAAACTGCCATGGAGGTGCTAGAAATTGAACCTGGGTCCTCTGGAGGAACAGCCAGTACTCTTAACTGCTGAGCCATCTCTTCTGCCCCCTTTTAAATCTCCAAAACAGAATCTTGCTAATAGCCTTGAACTCACTCTGTAGTTTCTACAAACTTTCCTGCCTCAGACTCCTGAGTAGCTAAGATTATACATCTATGCAAACAGGTTAATCTCTGTTAATCTATTTTAACAAATGCATCAAATAATCCTTATGTACCTGGGCAGTAGTTTTAGCATCTAGAAACCTCTAAAATACTACCAAGGTTAAGGAATCAAACTCTTATCCTTCCTACCTCAAGCTGGGAATGGAACTCAGAGTCTTGTCCATGCAAAGCAAGTGTTCTAGTATTGAGTTAACATTCCTACTCAGGGTTACAAAATTGCTCCTGGTCAGTCAGAAGAAACAACTCAATAAATCAAGTAGCTTGCTTGCTTTCTCTTTCTCTCTTTCTCTCTCTCTCTCTCTCTCTCTCTCTCTCTTTTTCTGAGACACTTTCATGTATCTGAGGCTGGCCTGGAAGTCACTATCAAAGACAAGGATGACCTTAAACTCCTCAATCCTCCTGACTCCACCTCCTGATTGAGAGANTTAGAGGTGCTAAGATTATGGGTGTGCACCATCACATCTGGTTACACATTGCTAACTCAGGCNTTGTGCAAGTACTCTACAAACTGGGCTACATGCTCAGCCCAAAGGAAAGAATTTTAAAGAGTAATTTAACACAGTACGTGCCCCCACCCCAGGACTCACTAATTTTCACTTTGATTTTTGACATGGAGTCTCTAAACAGCTGTTTTCTGTTTTAGTCCTTCAGGTGCATAGGAACTTAGGAGAGTCTGACAATGTTCACCTTTGCTTTCAGTACTGACAGATCTCAAATAAGAAATAAACTTATCATCCTATCAGGTCTGAGTTGTGACATTTCAGGATAGTAATACAGTAAAACAGAAAGATAATTGCACTTAACTATAATAAAGCACAAATTCCACCTAAAGGGTTACAACCTTTCTTGTAATTTCAAGAAGCTCTGAGAACACATTCCAACCCCCTCTCCCACCCGGCAAAAGCATCAGAAAAGCACGAGATCACGTGGAATCAGCACCTTTAGGGCAGCGGTTCTGCACCAGGAGTGATGGAATAGGAGAGTCTGGAATAGCGAAAGAAGTACTATTATTTTGTGAACAGCAGTGCTTCTATTAAATACCCTAACATGCACACAACAGTGCCCTTAACAATTAATTACTCAGTCCAAAATATCAAACAGCAGTGAGCTTAACACCTGCTCTAGAGCAATGGTTCTCAAGTGCTGTCTTGAGTACTAACTACACATCACCTGGGAAGANGACAGAAATGNAAATCTCAGCTCCTGTCTCAGACCTAGAAACTCTAGCCCCAGGGCCTAGTAAACTGGTTTGATAAAGGTTCCAGGTGATGTTGATCAATGATAACGTATGAGAACCACTGCGGGAGCCAGCAACCACCAAGCATGCTNCTCAGACGTTTCCCCTAAGGGCTTTAAACCTTTGTACATCAGAAATTTCTTTATTCTCCCATTAGAGGATCAAATTTGTTGGTAGGATGGAGTTAGGCAAAGGAGGGAAAACAGAATGGTAGAGATTCTGAATGTTAGTTGTATTTCATAGGCTCCCAAATAAGTAATCTGAAAACAAGAACACACAAATATTGGGCCGTTTCACAGAAGTGAACCACAACTATGATTCTTTTCTCATTAGTCTCATGTCATTATGGGACAGCATTCTAGATTCTTTTTATTTTTAAACTTTTTATTTATTTTTATTTTATGTGCACATTTGTTTGTGTGGGGGTGTCAGATCCCCTGGAACTAGAGTTATAAACAGTTGTGAGCTGCCATGTGGGCGTTGGGAATTGAACCAGAGTCCTCTGGAAGAGCAGCCAATGCTCTAACCACAGAGCCATCTCTTCAGCCTCCAATTCTTTCAAAATATGTTTTTAGACTAAGTATAAGTGTGTGATTGTTTTGCCTGAATGAAAGTGCACCACATGCATGCCTGGTGCCTATGGAGGTCAGAAGAGGTCATCGTTTTCCCTGACCTGGGGCGGTGGGTGGTTGTGAANCACTACATGGGTTCTAGGAACCAAATCAGGGTCCTCTTCGCGGGTAACAAATGCTCTTAACTGTGGAGCTCTCTCTCCAGCCCCTCTAGATTCTTTGTGTTCCAGTTTCTTGGGTAACTGGCTGGAATTATGTAACTCAGTTGTACCGTACAAGCACAAGGCCCCAGGTTTAATCCTCAGCACCATAAAACAAACAAACTAATTAACTAAGACCTGAGAGAGTGCAACCTTTTCATCTCGATTCACGCAGAGCTCAAGAAGCTGGGCTTGGGCAGTGCCAGATCTGGTTACCCCTCTTTAAGTTGGTAGTCACAGGGGATCCCATGGATCCATAAAACAATATAAGCTATTGTCACTGCTCTTGGTTACCCACCAGAACTTGGAAGTAAGACCCCATTGCTAAAGACACTACATTCTTGAGCCATAGGACAAGGAGAAATCAAACTGGTATTGACCTTGCAGCTTAATCCCTATTGGCCAGCTTTCATAGTGCTGGATGGTGCTATGCAGGCTGCTGGGAGAGAAAGATAATCAACAGTCTTACCCAGCTGGGAACCCTGCAAGCTACACTGACAAAAACATGCCCACTGGTGCAATAGTGGCATCAGTGTTATGGGAGTAAGCAATTGCTTTCTGTTTGGATATGAGGCCCACTTCACAAACTAGAATTCATGCTTTATGTTGTTAACTGGGCCAAGAACATGTGGCTGGGTAGGTCAGAGACTCTAGGAGAGAACGTACTATTATTTTGCCAATGGACATAGTATCAAACTGCCCTCTAAATACTTAGCTTTAAATTCATTGAATNCATTCAGCTCCCAACCCTCACCAGAGAAGCTTATTTCTGTAGTAGAGGGCAATTAATATGGAGACTCACAACTGATCAGAGTACAGAGAATAAGAAACTGTAGAGTGCTCAACCCTAAATGGGACATCTGTATCACAGTCCCTCCTCTTAAGACTCAAGAGATCATTGCAGAACTAAGACCAGAAATTGTGGAGAACTGCTGCAAAAAGTGTTTTCTGGATATGAGAGGGACGGTGTACATAACAACCCACAATGGCTGTGCTGTGGCTGTATGCCCAGGACCTGCGGAAGATCAAGTTAGCCAAAATTCTAGAATGGATGGAGAAGAGATGTTGCTGAGAAGCTATTGGCAACTGACAGCTGCTGGAGGAGGAAGAGTCAGTCTGTTTTCTTCAGGGTACAGTCCCTAAGTCAATCATGCTCCAGTAAGTAGATGGTCCTACACTCACATATATACTGGCATCACTAAATGGATTCCACAGGTTAAAAAAGGAAAAAAGAGCATATGAAACTGAGAGGGACAAGTGGTGGTGCAATACAGAGCTGGAGGGGAGGAGTAAATCTGATCAAAACACATGAATTCATATATAAAATTCTCAAATAAAAGAAGAGTTCAATAGAGGGAATCGACTACTCCAAATCATTCAATGCCTTCCACGAAAGGGCTGTGATACGTGTGTGTGTGTGTGTGTGTGTGTGTGTGTACATCCCCACACACATAATACTAAAAATTTTAAAAATAAAATGATCATTGTTAAAAACAAACAAACAGGCTATTGAAATGGCTCAGAGGGTGAGGGTGCTTACCACAGCAGTCTGGTGACTTGCAACCTGAGTTTGTTGCTTGGAAAACATGGAAGGGCACCAACTCCAAAAACTTGACTCCTGACCTCCATATGCATGGTGGCAACTCTGCCTATATGTGCACATCACAACCACACAAAGGATAATACCTTTTAAAAAGAGACTGACAGATACACTAGCACAGGGGAAAGTTTTAAGCACACTCTGCTGAACTTGCTTGCTATATACTGACTGAGTATAAAACATTTTCCATCTTTTTTGTGCCTGGCAGTGGTGGTACACACCTTTAATCTCAGCCCTCAAGAGGCAGAGGAAGGCAGATCTCTGTGAGTTCAAGGCCAGCCTCCTCTACAAAGCAAGTTCTAGGACAGTCAGGGCTACAAAGAGAAACCTTGTCTCAAACAAACAAACAAACAAACAAAACACAAACAAAAACCAAACATTTCCCATCTTTTCAAAAGTCTTCCTGGTTTAAATAATAATTTGAAAGTCGACTGAGGCTTAGCTACATAATACAACCTATCACCATTCTCTATTTGATGCACAGCAGCAAAGCTTATCTTCTTGCTGGAAGTTAGAACTTAAAGTATGTTAACCATGCATCATTTCAAACAACCTGAAATTACAAGAATGATCTAATACAAAACCAAATCATAGAGCTCTACATTGTATAAAGTTTATGTTTCAAAGGACAATACCCAGATTATAAAAAAACTTCAAGCTGGGTGTAGTGATTCAGGCTTGGAATCCCAGTACCCAGGAAGCTGAGGCAGGAAGATTGCTACAAATTCAAGATCATAGTTTGAGGCCAAAATGGGCTACATAGCAAGATCCTACCTCAAACGGACGCNCATCTTTGGTTTCTACCTTTATTAGATTTATTACAACCAACCTAAGTTAACAGTTCTCGAACTTTTTCAGCAGTGCTCCTGCACAAAACAGTGATGGCTAGCTTCCAGAGCCCGGATCCTCAAACCTGACACTGTTCAACAGAATTTCTTTTGACATTTGCATTTTACCTTTAAAGTAAATAAAAGGGGAGGTGGAGAGCTTAGTGGTAGAGCCTTCACTTAGCAAGCAGGAGGTCCAATCATCACCATCTCTCCCAATAAGCAGACAAAATTAATACTGGTCACAGTAACCTCTGTAAATATATCTGTGTTCTTCTAAAAAGGATGGTTAACAATTTTTTAGCCATAAGAAAAACGAATGTTCTCAGGGGGATACTTGGTTTATCCCATGGCTCTGCATATGCCTGTACCCACTTCCAACCTGCCTATTAAAAACAGAAACAAACACGGGTTAACTGCCCAGCTATTGAAAAGGGCCGCTTAAGCCATGACTATTGACATTAAAACCCAACGTATTTACTTTAAAACTCGATAACCTTAACCCTTATCAATTCCAAATTAGAATCACGTTGCTTTAAAAAAAAATGTGTTTCGGTTCCATTACTAATTCCCTAAATCCTCCCAGCTTAAAAATTTTTTATCCTTGATTCCTTTTATAAGTACCATCACATCGTTTACTTTGTAACAGTCAAAATGCATCTCGCATTTCAAATGTTCTGCCTCTGGGTGATTCTTCATGTTTTGTCTCCCCACCCTCCAATGTACTATTTTCCAATGGGCAGGGCTTCATCCCTCAAGGGGCTACGCTCCATCCTGGCTGAACGCTACAACAAAGGCGAGCAGCATCGTAACCAGGGGTCCCGAGTGCCTCTACCGGGCGCCCAGGCAGAACCGACGCTTTGGATCCCTGGGAGCTTGGGAGCGAAGCGCCAGCGCCTCATCACTGCACACAGTCCTAATTACAGTGTCGCCTGCACCCCATCATTAGCCCCCACCGGGCAGGTTTCCTCTCGGACAGCAGCCAACATCTCAGGCTGGACAAGTTCCTCCTGGACCCTGGGCCCAGCCTGCCTGAGCCCGGCCGCTCCCTTGCTGACCCTGACCCGGCCGCGGGTGTAGACGCGGCCCGCACCGGCTTCTCAGCTCCGCCCGTCGCAAGCCCCGGATGTGACGGCAGGTCGCCGCGGGCGCTCGCCCCTNGGGACGAGCACCGGTGTCCGGGAAAAGGTTGCGGAGTTCTCCCCACCGGCCCGCTGCCCCAACCACGTACCCAAGTGAGCAGGCTCTCGCACAGCTCCACCCGCTCCACCGACTCCACGTCAAACATCTTCCTGAGCTGGCCGCAGCGCCTCCCCAACCAACCAGAAGCCGCGGCCGTTCAGCTCAGCTCGGGGTTGAGTCCGAAGGGTCGGGCAGCCGACCGGCGTCTGGCGAACCTTCTCTTCCGTCCGGCCGCTCCCGAGGCGCGGACGCTGGCAGTGGCTCCGCACTGTCACCAGCCCCTCCTTCCCTGGCTCGGGGCCGCGCGCTCCCTGCGCGCACCCGGCGCCGCCCGCCCACGCCCTCCTGCGCCGAGCGCAGCCTTGGCGCGAGCCGAGGCCCAAGCGCCACTGCGCACGCTCGCGCTCGGTCCGCCCCGCCCCGAGNGGCGCGCTCCCGACGCCCGTCCACGGCGCGGGGCCGCGCGCGCCCTAGCCCGGCGGCTGCTGCGGCGGCGGCGGCGGCTCGCCCTGAAGCTCCGTACTGCGCGTGCGCCGACGCCGGCGCTGCCGCCTAAGAAGCGGCTTGGTGGTTGCCGGAGACGAGTAGCTAAGTCAGTGCCCGGAAATGAACTGTGTTCGGTCCCACGGATTGGCACGGTAGTTCCTCTGCCGCGGAGAGGTACGCGCCCCCCTCCCCACTCCCCGGCCGCGAGCCTGGGCCAGGCCACGCCCCCGCCTAGGCCCGCGGAGGGCGCGCACGGCCGGGCTCGGCGCCGTGGGGCTGCGGGGCCGCGCTCCCCCGCGCGAGGGTGGGCTCCGCGCGCGCCGCCTTCCTCCGGAAGCCTGCGCTCAGCCTTGAAGCTCGCCCGAGCCGGCCCCGAATCCCAGGGCGAAGGTGGAGCGGCTGACGTGGGCGCGTCTCGGTGGCTGTGCGCGGGTTTGGCCGGGCTGAGGAGAGCCAGCCGTGCCTCCCTGGAGCCCCCTCTCCCACAAAACTTTCCTTGAAGTGAGAGAGGGGGGACGCCGGTTCACCAGTGCGTAAGGACCCCGACTGTCCCTAAGGCCTGTTTCTTGTCGTGTTGGCTCCATGGAGGTGCATCCTTGTCCAACTTTCGTTTTTAGACATTGTAGGGTTTCATAGACGTTTTTAATGGGGTGTGCACAACAGTGCGTAGGACGTACATGTTTGAGGGATAGTAATAAAATGAATTGCCAGGTTCTCAAGAGTTCCTCCGCCCATACCATTTCTAGCCTGACTTTTGTGACAGGCACTTTATTGCTTTCCCAGATAAGTATGCATGTAGTAGAGTTTTCCTTTGTCTGAGCTTGAACTTTTATGAATGGACCCATATTGTGGGTTTTGGCTTTTCAGTGATAGTAGATTATCTGCAAATCCCCATGATTGTCTAGTATTCCACTGTGTGAATACAGCCTTATNTCCTTACATGCTGTTGATGTGCACTTCATTCCGGTTTAGGGCGTCTCAGAACAATGCTATAATAAACATTCTTCTACCTGGACCTTAATGCAAAGGTATTGGCGTTTTCAAGACACCAAGATACAAGATAAATGCTTTGGAGTCGTAGGAGAATTGTGGATTCAAAAGGTATGCCTAACTACCAGGTCATGTACATTTTGATTTGGAGTGTTTCAGAAATTAACTTCCCAGGACATACCTTCACTTTGTTT